>CM041779.1:306794519-306814457 GCA_023374045.1 Limonium bicolor
AGGTGTATTCCATAAAACTACGAGCATATCTTAAACATATGCGATAGACTGGGAAGATTGTTAGGTGAGGAATCCCGGTAGTTTACGAACTACTTGGTTGCACATTTGTATCACTGAGGGGTACCCGATCGGGTTCCGTTCTAGGTATTTACCCAACGAGCCCTATTTGGATCATGGGTCAGGTGGCTACGGCCTTTTATGGACGCCCTTACGAGGCAAAGTGAACATCAGGGCCTCAGGACCTCTGCAAAATGAGCACCTTTTTGTGTACGGGAGGACTACTGTCCATTGGTGAGGTTATCAGGTTGTCCCAACATGACGCCCAACTGGTAATTAATTAACATGGTTTTGGATGGATGGGGCCTTGAAGGCCAAATTAAATTAATTAAGGAATCCTACGGCGATTATTCAGTACTATTATTCGATATGTTCAATTATACAACTGTTGTTTGTGATTTAATGAATGTTTGGATGAGGTTTATGTATTATGATGTTGGATTGGATTGATGGTTATGTATTTAAGCATGTTTGTACAGTATTGATTACAACTGTAAAATGGTAAAGCATGAAACCAATCTAATAATAAGATGGTTAAAATGACTAAGTGACCAATTGGTTCAGGCCCGGCATAGTCAGCGTTTATCGCTGAGACTACACTCATTGTGCAGGTTGTTGATTATCGCCGAAGCCGAAGTGCGGATCAGGGTATTTAGGTTTACTTTAATTACTGCACATGGAGTTTATTTGTATAACAATATCTGTCTGTGGTTTGTATTATGGTACGGTTATGTATATTCGGGATTGGGTAGACGCTCACTTATCGACATTTATGGTTTATGGACTTAGTATTATGTATAGGAGTTATCTTGTTATCACAACGGTTAGTAGTTTGTTTATTTTGGTTGTTGGATATAGTTATGCTTCGTTACTCCCATGGGCGAGTAATGTCAGGTGACACCCGAGTGAGTATTAAATGTTGTTATTTATCTTCCGCTGTAAGACGTTTTATTTATTGCTACGAGAGAGATTATTACGGGATTGAGGTGAGGGGTGTTACAGCTTTGGTTAAGGAGTCTTAGTGGTCTTTCAACCGTTGTTAAATGCATAGTTGTAGATGGAAACACCGGAAGAGTTGAAATTACCTTATCCTTTTTCGTTATTCGGTCGATTACTGACGAGATATCTGTTGGGTTTGAATTGGGTAGTGTGTCCTTGTTGTCAACATTTGAGGCTAGGATAAAAATTCACATTTTCGTTCTTGCTGGATCGAATGTCGGGCTTAGTACGTCCGGCATCTTCAATGTCTTTGAATATGTCGTGCGTCACTATCCGGCAGGAGATCCGGCACGTTCATTTGTTCGGGGAATTTCATAAACTTGTTATGTATTAAATGTTCAAAGTGGTACTCAGGGTTGATCTAGTCCCGAACTATACATTTAGATAGGTTTTAGTTAGTTTTCTTAATTCAATTGTTATTCAATTTCCCCCCTGTTTTAGAATAGGCTTTTACTAGGATTAGGACTGATTTTCTATTAAGTCACTTGGGTTCGATACTCTCGGTCATAATATATTCACACTGTACTCTGATCGGGATTTTTGCTACCCGTATAGAGTTGTAGGGTTTATTTTAGCCTTTTCATTCTTTTATTATTTCATTCTTTTGTACATAGTTTTACCTTAACAATTCTTCTGTTAGCAAAATGGCGCCGTTGCTGGGGACTTGGAATTAGTCCAAGTCCTAAATTTGGTAAAACGCCTTATTCTTTATTCTTTGATTCTTTAAACTGTCCATTTTGTTATTTGGTTGAATATACCGGGTGCAATTCTGGATGCCCGGAGCCCGGCACATTCAATAATTTTTATTCTCTAAGCCTTGTTCTCGTTATTTTTTAAATTTGTTTCTCTAGGTTGATTGTGCCCGCACTATGCCGGGTAGCACACGTCCGGCATTTTGGAGGAAGTCCTAAGCCGGACAAGATTAACCCGGCACACAATCCGGCGAATTCAATCTTAACTTTTATTTTACATTTTCTCTTCAAATTATTAGAGTTGTTTGTAAATATTCCTTCCTATTGCACTTTTATTTTATCTTTACCTTCTCTTTTCTGTTTTATTTATTTCTCTTTTTCAAGTTTGAACACGCCGGGCGCAACGCCGGGTAAAATCAACCCGGCAGTATGGGAGGAAGTCCAATGCCGGGCGCCGCACACCCGACACCGCGTCCGACATGCCCAATTTTATTTCTTCTTTTCATTTTGTAAATTTAATTATGTAATTATTTTATTATTTATTATTACAAAATATTATAACGTTGTGTTTTGCTCCTCCTGAATCTTTAAAAGGTGAATACTTCTTCGGTCAACAAGTCTCCCTGAAGATCTAGCCAACCTTGACCCAGAAATCGAGAGAACCCTTCTTCGTTCCGTCAGACAACGAAGAAATTTGCAAAGTGCAATTCCTACACAAATGGCAGCACCAACCGTCCGCAACATAAACAGGCCTTCCAACCAAGGCCAAAAGCCAGCGATCGGCCTCCCTCTTTTTGCACAAAATGAATATGATGAATGGCAAAATTTTAAGCCATATCATCAAATACAATATGTCAAGGAGTTGGGTATGTTTGATGGGTCGAACCCGGACGATGCCTTGCTCCACATCACTAAATTCTTACAACACACAAATAGCCTAACCTCCACAAATAACGTCCTCCAATATGCCAGACTTTCCCTCTTTCCCCATAGTCTCATGGGAAATGCCAGCAAGTGGTACCATAGTCTGACCCCCAGTACTATTTCCACATGGGAGGACATGGCAACCAAATTCTATGACAAGTTCCTACCTCCAAGTCGCACCCTGGAGATGATCACCGAGATATACAACTTCAGACAACCTGGCTCGGAGAACATCTGTGAAACTTGGGACAGATTCAAGGGGTTGCTGCGTACGTGTCCACACCACGGCCTCACCAAGGAACAACTATCTCAGTTGTTCTACAAAGGATTGGTCAACCAATGCAAGACGATGATCATATCCTCCTGAAATACCCCAAACCTTGATTTGTGGCTCAAATAGCAAACTATGTTATATAAAGGCTAAAAGTGCCTTAGAAACATCAGTGGACAATTTAAGACATAGTAAAGTGCAATAAAGCACTAAGACCAGTTTGAGCAAAAACATGCTCTAAGCTATGAGTGAACTTGGTTAGGACCCAAAGAGCCTACCAAGACTAAATAATATTCAATTATGATTTAATAAGGCTAAATAAGTCCTTAGGAAGCTTTGGAAGACAATGAAACCAAACAAAACACAAATAATACCTTAAAGTCAATATGAGCAAAAATGTGCTCTAAGCTTGGGATAAATGTGTATAAGACCTAATGGTCATACCTATACCTTATAAATATGTTAATGAACATATTAAATCAATTACCAAAGAAAACCAAGCTTGAAAACAAGTTAAAACACAAAATGTGCTTTAAGGAGTCTTAAAGCACGTTTTTGAAAAATTGTCGTGTAAATGAATTTTGAATGGCTAAATGTCCATCATTACTCTTTAATTAACATGTGTACTATATAGTATCACATTTGGGTGGCTATATCAATGGGAAATCAAAAATTTCACTTCTATGTGCCTTGTTTTGTGAATAGTGATTTTTATAAGCTAGTTTGTAACATATAATGTTATAAGTGATTAAGTTGACCAACAAAGACTATAATACCCTTATGTAATAAAGGGGGGCCGGTTTTTTTGAAGTAATGAGTCACCAAACATGTTAACTTATTAAGTAAATAAAGATGACTCATAAGTTACTATTTGCTTTAAGTCATAAATATCTTCAAAAAACAAAACCAAACTCACTTCTCTCATTTCTTTCTTCATTTCACACGGTTTCCTTCTTCTTCTACTTTTCTTCCTTCTGTTCTCACGGTGAAGCTACAGCACCAGCACCATTTCACCATCTTCTATTGTCAATATCTCATGACTCACTTAACTAAATCAAAAACAAACACCACCATTCTCTTCCTCTCATCAAGCTCTTCATTCCTATGTTCTCAAAACTTCAAGAGCCCCATTTCGGTGCCATGGAGTTCCACCATTGAAGGGGCTTGAGCTTGTCTTTCCACATATTATTGATCTCCTTTGCTCCTAGGTAAGGAATCTCTAAGAAAAATCAAGTTTCCTCCATGTTTTGTGTGTAACCGAAAATACTCATTAATGGTGCTCTTGGTGTGACTTTGTTCTAGCTTTATTCCAACCTTTTATGGACTAGGTGGAGTCCTCTCTTCATAGATATTCAAACTCTCTTCAAAGATCAAGGTAAAACAACTACATTAATGTTTTTGAAATAATGTAAACCTAGGGTTTACAATGAGATGGAGCTTAAAGCTTGAATACTCATTATGTTGTTTGTATAATGTTTAGTAGTTAGCAAGGAACCAAATGCCTTACCGGTTTTGTAAGGAAACAAGAAAGAAATTTGGGAGGAAAAGAGGTAAATATGCTATCTTAATGTGGTTTAATGCCTTAGGAGAAATAAGCTTATAATGCTTGTTAAAACTACCTAAAGAGCAAATGGTGAATGACCTAGTAAAGTGTTCTCAAGGAGACTAGTAAAAGAACATATGTATTGGTGTATGTATTTGCAGGTCAAAGGCATTATTTATGTGGGAAATTCAGTGTTTAAGGTTATGCAATTTAAGGGCCTAAGAGCCATGTAATTTAAGGGCCTAAGAGCCATGTTATTTAAGGGCCTAAGTGCCAAGCAATTTAAGTTATGCACTATATTGTGATGTAGTGCTAAATGTGTGAAGTTTGTGTATAAAGATGTGTTTGATGGATTTTAGGTGTTTTGAATGAAATAAGGTAAAAACCTAAGTGTTTGGATGTGAGTAAATACAAGAGAAGCTATGGCCAAATTTGGGAAAATGTGTAAGAAGTTCTAAGTGTTTTAAATGGTCTTGGTGAACTAGGAAGTGTTAAAGGTGAATAAGTGTTTACTTGAGAAGAAAACATGTATTAAGGTGATGTAGAGTGATGCAAGAATTTAGGTGTTATCTTGGAAGTTCTAGGAATTCAATGTGTGTTTTGAGGATGTATTTAAGCCTTGGAGGAGTTTGTTTAAGGTTTTGATAATGTTGATATCCAAGGAATAGGTGATGATTAGGTAAGATGTGAAAAAGGAGATTTAGTTAGTAAGAAAAGAAGTTTGAGAGATGATGTTAAGGTGTAGAGGAAACACCTTGGTGTAGTGGTCATTATTGGTGAACTACCACTTATAAATCATAAGGAGAAAACATCCCAAGTGCTAGGAACTTTGTAAGAAGTTTGTGAATGATAAATGGTTTTGGTGAGTGATTTAAAGAGTTTAGCACATGGATAAAGGTGTGTTTGAAGTGCCCAAATGAGGTTAGGGTATACTAGGATATGTGGGGTGAAGTTTGGAGTTGAATGTAAAAAGGAAAACAAAGATCTGGGGCAGACCGGACTTGCGACCGGACTTGCAAGTTCGGTCGGGCCCAGTTTACCCTGTGGGAATTAGTTTCTGGAATGGACCGGACATAGGACCGGACTTACAAGTCCGGTCGGAGTAGAAAAATTTTGACGGAAATGTGTTCTGGAATCGACCGGACTTGGGTAAGTCCGGTCGGCAAGTCCGGTCGGACCAAAAATGTTGATTAAGGTTATGAAATGATATGTAATGATGGGGATTGATAAGTAATGAAGTTATAAGGTTGTTAAGGACATGTTAGGTGAGTTTTAAATGGCATTTAAGTGGGTGGAAAGTTGTATCAAAATGTAAAAGTAAAACAAGTTAAAATGTTAAGTTATGTAACTAAGTTAACGGGGGGAAAATTATAAGCATTAGACATTAAATAATCAAGCAAACCTCGATGTTAATAAAAACACATGTGATGTTAACAGTTGTTCGAGAATCGCTCGAGGAACATAAGTGGACGTGGTAAAGTGGACTCCGGTGACAGGTATGGTTTTCTTGCAACCTGTGTCCTACCGGATTACACCGGCTTGTATGCCAATGTGCTTTTTTGTATGTTTGCCACGTTATGAGATAAACCATGAAACGAGTTTACAGTCGTTATTGTTATTGTATGTTTACGTGCCGATACCGGTAACCTCAAATGCGCTTGAAGGGCTAGTTAACCACTATTAGGTAAACGTAAGAGAACGGTATCCGGTAATAACGTTTCCGACCTAAGGAACGTTCTAACCACGGCTATGCGTGAGTTGGTTATGTGATGTTTGTGTGTGATGTTTGTATGTGAATGTATGACTCTCTCTTCCCTTGTGTATGTCTAACAAGACTTAACCCAATGTTTGTGATTGTTTAATAAAGTTCAAGTTGAACTTCTAACAAGTGCTAACGGGGGAGTGAGGAGTCCGGTCTGTTCCGGCCACGCGTGTGAGTATGGGGGTCGTTGTCATAGCAGGTTCGATCCTCTCTGTATGTTATGGTTGTTTTCCAATTTGGTTCCCAACCTTCCCTTTAGCTTAACCAAGGCTATTACTGACTCACGTCGGGCCACAGGGGCATACTATTGTTATGTTTGTTTCGGTGTGCTTGGATCACTATATCCGAGACACCTTGTGTTAAGTTAACCGTTCATTTAACGAGACGGTAACGAGTTATGTAACGAGCTTATCATGAGACTGGCAACATTCTCTAGGCTCACCAGTGTATTAGCAATGTTTTGGTCGGTTCCTAAGAGAACCATTCCCGTTATGTTATGTATTTTGTTGTGATGCAATATCTATTGCGGTGTTATGTTGTGCACGTGGAAACGTCCAAAGTGTTGTTAAGTGTTGTTATGTAGTGTATGTTATATGTTGTAAAATGTGGAGTATGTGGATCATGGATATGAGTCCCAGTTTGTGATAAGAGGCGTTTAAGGATAACCCGATTTAAGGGTAAGTGTCGTCTATTAAGGAAGTAGCTCCATTAGAGGAGCAACACTCTAGGGGTAATGAATACCATGAGTGACTTATTAAGTAAGGATATATTATCCGTTTGTTGAGCCCGTTGAGGCGAAATGATTATGTGTTGTGTGTTTACAGTTGCATGTATGATTTAAAAATAATCAACCGCATGCTAAGACTACAATTAGTTGTGCGTGGCCCGGTAGCATGTGGGCTGCGGGATTACCATACCAGCAAAGGTGCTGAGCCCCTTGGGGGCCACCCTTTCTCTTCTTTTCCTATTTCAGGTTCGAAGTGCTGGAAGCCGTTCGAGAGTAGGACGGGTAGTCGTCGTACATGGGTAATCATTTAAGTGTATGTATACAGTAGGTGTAGTAAGACCGAAATTGTTGTCGGCATCAGTTTATAAATACTCGGTATAGTTGGAAGGAGTGCGTTGTGTTGTTGTTAATGGAAAGCGATAGTAATGTGCAGTCGCTCGGGAATTTAGTCCATCAGACCGGTACAATGTAAATGTAATAGCCTTGTTAGCCACGTGGGTGGTTAACGGCGTGTAACACCAACGAGTTAAGTTATGTGAAGTAGTATACTTTCCGCTGCAGTTTATTGTAGGTGTGTTAATGTTGGATGGGGTGTTACACCTCCCTTGGTGCAGACATACTAAAGAAGCCTGAAGATCAATTCCTTAATGTCCAGGGGTGGTACTGCTGGTTTATATCAAGTGGGTGAGGGAGACGCTAAATTTGAGAAATTAATGCAAAGTCATGAGCAGTTGTTGGAGAGCAATGCTCAAACGTCCGCGAAGGTTAGTGCTTTACAGAAGGTGGTGGAGCAAATAGCAATGAATAAACTACCTCAGCAAGCGAATGTGGTTAGTGCACGACCACACGCTCAGGGCCCTGGCATGCCAGACTTTTAGAATGCTAAGGAAGTCAACTATGTGAGCAACCAAGGGTATAGGCAGCCATGGCAGCAGGGGAACCAACCCCCTCACAACTTCCAAAATCAAGCCAGCTACCAGGGAGGTCAGAGACAATACATGCAGACTCCTTATGGAGGAGTCCCTTTTAACCGACCATCCCACCCTGCATCATCATCTGAGGCCGAGATAGCTGAACTGCGAGACATGATGTCGGCTCTAATGAACAAGACCCAGGACGCTCATAACGAGATCTCGACCATTCGCAAAGAGCACAAAATGTTGCAGTTGCAGTTGCAGCAACTTCTGCACAACCTAGACAGCCAGGTCATCTCCTATCTCAAACGCAAACCAATCCAAGGGAGCATGCGAATTCGGTCACCATCCTGTCAAAGATCTATGATAATGCCAAGTAGCCAAAAGGCTAAGTGTAGGGCGGTTCCACCTCACGCATTCATATTCTTCACACAGGGGAGCCTCTCTGTCCCTTTAATCTTTTTCTTTTCTTGATTTTATGTAGTTTTATTTGTTAATTGGTTCATGGTAAGTTATTCTTCTACTTTCGTTTTTACTAAAAAGAAAAAAAATACCAATTTTTCTTTTTCATTTTGAACACTGGGGACAGTGTTCCTGCCAAGTGTAGGGCAGGGACCCCTCTTTAAAAAATAAATAAATTTTTGTATATTATAATATGCATAAGTTGCGAGTTTTATCAATGTTTTACTAAGCTTTTTTACCGTTAACGGTTACGCATATTTAACACGTGGTGCCGGATGACTTTCACCCGGAATGCTACCCGACACATGGAGTTTTTATTGCCTATAAATAGGCCGAAGGGCTGCATCAAATGAGACATTCCAACACCCATATACACTCCATTCACAACTCTATTTCCGCCTCCTTTCCATTGTTGGTGTCCAAGGAAGATTTTACAGATCCATCCACGCGAAGAAGAAGAAGATCTTGTAGGGTTAAGGCTATGACCATTTCCTTCTCCTCTTGTATTCTCTTCTTATAGTTGTGTGGATGGTAAAGTAGAATTCCTTGTTAGTTGTTGGTTAGGGATGAGTTCCTTTCTTGTAAACACTTTGATCATTCAATATATATTCTTACAAGCTTTACTAAAAAAAAATCCCAATTTTTCTTTTCCATTTCGAACACTGGGGACAGTGTTCCTGCCAAGTGTAGGGCAGGAATCCCCCTTAATAAATAAATAAATTTTTATTTATAATAATATGCATAAGTTGTGAGTTTTATCAATGTTTTATTAAGCTTTTTGCATGTTTTTGATTGAGATGAGATTAGGAATGAATAAATGCTTGTTCTCTCAAGAGGTAAGCTTTCTAATGACTTGTAGATTCCTTTTTTTAACTTCTTGATTCCTTTTATTTAACATGAGTATATGATATTTCTCCTGATTCTTTCCTTCATTTACTTCTGGGTATTAATTTCTTTCCTTTTTCAAACCGTGAAAAGTCTTTTGGGTGAAAATCTTAAAAAGAGTTTTTTGTGAAAAAAAGAAAGACAGAAAAAAATCTTCTTCTAAAGGAAAAGCATTATATTCCTTGAGGTTGTATAAATTGCCTCAAAGTACAAGAAAGAAACAAAAGTTTTCCTTTTGTTTTTCTCCTAAATTCCCTGTTCTTTAATGCAAAAAAATGGTTGATTCAGAAACCCTTGCAAAACAGGGCTGAACCAAACAAACCATTGATGAGGGTTTTGGCCACATTCATAAACTCTTGAGAAATAGAGCTGAATGATGGAAATCGGAAAAAGGAGAGATTACAAAATCCCTTATGCAAAATAGCCCAAAAGTTTTTGATCGGTTTTGGAACTATTTATTTTTATACCCATTAGTATGTTTTGATAGATAAGGAGGATTAAGTGATACTTATGAAATAGAGTCGGACAGTTGGGAATGTTTATCTAATTGTCTTTATAGAGTTTATCTGTTTTGTGCATAAGTAATTACTCCTTTCTAATCTAGTTTAGCTCGAGGACTAGCAAAAGGTAAGTGTAGGGCCTTGATAAGTCGCAGACTTATCATATTTTATGCATTAGATTTAGGATTATATTAATCTAAATAAAGTTAAATAGATGTTATTTATGTTATATTATGTGCTAAATATATTATTTGTACAGACTTATGTT
Source organism: Limonium bicolor (assembly GCA_023374045.1). Lineage (NCBI taxonomy): Eukaryota > Viridiplantae > Streptophyta > Magnoliopsida > Caryophyllales > Plumbaginaceae > Limonium > Limonium bicolor. The sequence continues at coordinate 306,804,524 of CM041779.1, forward strand.
TTGTGAGCTTTTTATGCAAGGAACGAATCCCTAGGCAAAAATACAAGTTATGCCGGACATGAAGCCGGATATCTCTTGCACGCATAGGTCTGGAGCAGAAAATGAGCCTGCCGGGTATGTTGCCGGGTATATCCTATCCGGCGCATATGTGAAAAGTAACCACGGTTGACCAAGCGGTGGCAGTTTTTTACGGTTAACGGTTTAACCATTGTCGGGTATGGGGCCGGACGTATCCTGATCGGCACAAGCAACGTTTCACCTGGAATTTTTGACCGTTAACGGTTACGCATATTTAACACGTGGTGCCGGATGACTTTCACCCGGCATGCCACCTGGCACAAGGAGTTTTTGTTGCCTATAAATAGGCCGAAAGGCTGCATCAAATGACACATTTCAATACCCATATACACTCCAGTCACGTCTCCATTTTCGCCCCATTCCATTGTTGGTGTCCAAGGAAGATTCTACGGATCTATCCACGCGAAGAAGAAGATCTTGTCGGGTTAAGGCTATGACCATTTCCTTCTCCTCGTGTATTCTCTTCTTGTAGTTGTGTGGATGGTGAAGTAGAATTCCTTGTTAGTTGTTGGTTAGGGATGAGTTCCTTCCTTGTAAACACTTTGATCATTCAATATATATAGTTACAAGTTTTACTAGAATTCAGATTTCCTTATAAGGCAGAATGAGATCGCAACTTGTTCTCCTATCTTCTAAATTCTACTTGAGGTTCAAAAGACAAGAGTGCTTTGGTTAAGGAGTCTTAGTGGTCTTTCAATCGTTGTTAAATGCATAGTTGTAGATGGCAACACCGAAAGAGTTGAAATTACCTTATCCTTTTTCGTTATTCGGTCGAATACTGACGAGATATCTGTTGGGTTCGAATTGGGTAGTGTGTCCTTGTTGTCAACATTTGAGGCTAGGATAAAAATTCACATTTTCGTTCTTGCCGGATCAAATGTCGGGCTTAGTACGTCCGGCATCTTCAATGTCTTTGAATATGTCGTGCATCACTATCCGGCAGGAGATCCGACACATTCATTTGTTTGGGGAATTTTAGAAACTTGTTATGTATTAAATGTTCAAAGTGGTACTTAGGGTTGATCTAGTCCGGAACCATACATTTATATAGGTTTTAGTTAGTTTTCTTAATTCAATTGTTATTCAATTTCCCCCCTGTTTTAGAATAGGCTTTTACTAGGATTAGGACTGATTTTCTGTTAAGTCCCTAGGGTTCGATACTCTCGGTCGTAATATATTCACATTGTACTCCGACCGGGATTACTGCTACCCGTATAGAGTTGTAGGGTTTATTTTAGTATTTTCATTCTTTTATTATTTCATTATTTTGTACATAGTTTTACCCTAACAATTATTCTATTAGCACTGCTTGAGCCATAGGTCTACTCTAGTTGTGAATTCTCTTTCTGATTGCATCTAAGATATACCCAAAATTTTCATTCTTGTTTCTGTCTATCTTTGTGGGAAGGCCCAGATATTTTTTGAAGTGGGTAACCTCTTGGACATTGAGAGAGGTAGCCATTTGGATTTTTGCCTCATATCTAACTTTCTTGCTAAACACTATCTCAGATTTTTGGTGGTTTATCTCATGACCAGTGACATTAAGAAAAATTGAGAGGAGACTTGCAAGGTAATTCACATTCTGGGGTTTTACAATTCCATAAAAGATCATATCGTCCGCAAATGTAAGATGTGAGATGGAGGGGGTGGAGTTATTGATACTAATCCCTTGGTACTGTTTTTCTGCCATGGCCTTGTTAAGGGATCTAGAAAGAGCTTCTTGGTCCAGGATAAAAATAAAGGGTGAAAGGGGGTCTCCTTGTCGGATTCCCCTTTGTTGAGAGAAGGGTTTTCCTGGTGTTCCATTGATAATGACAGATCCTTTGACTAAGGAGATGAAGTTCATGACTGGAATTCTCCAGTAATCAGGGAAACCCATTGCTTTTAGCATTTCACCTATAAAGGGCCATTCTAATCTGTCATAGGCTTTACTCAAATCTATCTCACATGCAAACATTGGGTTTGTTGTGGCTTGAGTCTTGGCTATTCTATGATATAACTCCCATGCTAGTATCACATTGTCTGTAATGAGTCTCTTTTTGACAAAGCCCGATTGATTTTCAGAAATAATCTCAGGGAGAATGTGTTGCAATCTGTTGGCTAGAACTTTTGTGATATTATTATAGGTAAAGTTACAAAGAGCAATGGGTCTGAAATTGTTAAGATGAGTTGCTCTTGGGATTTTTGGAATGAGGATGATGTAATAGTCATTAGAAGGGGGTAATGGTTGCCCATTGAGGATGTTCAAAACTAGCTGGGTGACTTGGTTACCAATAATACTCCGGAATTGTTTGTAGAACTTGCCATTGAATACATCTGGTCCAGGGGCTTTATCTGATCCTAAGCTTTTAACAGGCGAGAGGATTTCAGCTTGGTTGTATTCTAAGGATAAAGCAGTAATATGATCATCTTTGAGGATGTTTCAAACCACGTTGCTAAAAGGTTCAAGATTGTCAAGATTTATGGCCTTAAAAAGGTTTTGGAAGTGGGCTCTGGCGATAAGGTCTAGATCATCCCAGGTGAAAGCCATGCTGCCATTGTCCTGACCCAATCCAAAGATCGTGTTTCTCCTTCTGTTTGCTGAGGGTTTGGAGTGGAAGTAAGCTGAGTTTTTATCTCCTTCTTTTAGCCATTTGTCCCTAGCTCTCTGTTTCCACTAGAGCTCTTCGTTGTATTGGAGTAGTTCTATCTCAGATAGAAGCCTTTTCCTATTTGAAATACTCCCCTTTGTTTGCCCTACTAAGGAAATATTGTGAAGCTCCTTGGTTTTGCTTTTGATTTTATTCCTGACCTTATGAATGTTCCATCCATTCCATAACTGCAGTTTTTGACTACATCTACTAATGTTCTCCAGCAAATTGTGATTATTAGGACCCCAACATTCTATCACTATTTTCCTACATCTATCCTCCATTAACCATATATCCTCAAATCTAAATATGGTCCCTGGTTTTTTGTGGGTTCCTAGAAATTTAATAAGCAGAGGACAATGGTCTGAGTGTTCCCTAGGCAGATGTTGAACTGAGAGGACTGGGAATAAGTTCTGAGCATCTGAGGAGATAAGGACTCTATCTAGTCTACTAACTGAAAGATAGGGGCCAGGTTGGTAATTTGTATAAGTAAAGGGGGATCCAATGAAACCAGCATCAATAAGCCCAGCATCCCGAACAACATTTCTAAAGGGGGGCCATATGGGTGTCCCTTCTAATCCTACTCCCCTCTTTTTCTTTTTTCAAACATAATCTGATTAAAGTCCCCTGCTGAAATACCCCGTAATTAAAAATAGTGATTAATTAGGCTAATAAGTATTTTAGTGGATTAATTACATCTAAATAAACATGAGGGAACAAATCCCGAACAAAACGGACCTTTAAAATGGGTTAAAAGCACAAACGAACCTTAAAACGCGTTTTTCGAGGAAACCAGGAAAACGCGACTGTAAGCGGGTTAAATAGACTCGTAATGATTTTGGTCAACCAAATAGTCATTAATAAACATTAATGAAGGTTGAGAACCAATAAAATTAATTAAATGAGAAAATTTCGGAAAACGGGTTCCGGTTAGTAAAAACTGTAAAAACCGGTAAGTTGTGGGGTGAGAGTGTAAATAAACAAAACTAATGTGTCCACTTTTGCAAATAAAAATCAAAAAAATCTGTGTGTGTGCAAATGGGGGGTAGGCTCACTTACTCCCTCCTCTCTTTATTTCCCCTCTGGTTTGCTAAAGGACAAAAGAAATAAGTAAAAAGCAAAAACAAACTCTCTCTCCTCACAACCCACTCCATCTCTCACGTAAAGCACCCCTCTCTCCTCTCTCTCTCTCTCTCTCTCTCTCTCTCTCTCTCTCTCTCTCTCTCTCTCTCTCTCTCTCTCTCTCTCTCATTTTCTTCTTCCTCAAGCTTGCCATGGCAATTTGTTGAAGCTCTCACCAGCCTTTCTTTCTCTTCCATTTTTGAGAGACCAAACCAACTCCAAATCTCATAAAAATCATACCATTGTAATCCCTTGTCAAGGAGAGAACCTTCCTCTTTCCAAAATCGAAACACCCACTTCTCTCCATGGGTATCTCCATTTGAAGGTTTGAGTGCCATTAGAGCTCCTCCTTTTTACTTTGAGGTAAAAGAAATTCAAAAATCTCTCATTTCTAGCTCTCATTTGCATTATAAAAATTTCCAGATTTTGAATGCTTTTGTGCCTTGTGCTCAGCCAATTTTGGCTTCTCCATTGGGCTAGAAATCTTACTCTCTTGCTAACCAAGGACCTCACTCATTGGTTGGAAGGTAATACCTTTTCCTAAACCCTAAAAATATGCTTTAAGCTTTAGGTTGATAATGGGTTAGTATTGAAACGGTATTGTGGTTTTGGAAGGGCTGTAGCATTGCCTAGTCCTTGAACAAGAAACCGAGAACAAGGAAGAAAGAAAGAGAAAAAGAAGAGAAGGAAAAGAAAGAAAGAAAAACTAGCAAGACAAGGTAAATGCTCTTACCTTGAGATAGTTTTTGTATTGTGTAGTGTAATAGTTTTGAGTACTTAAAATGGGTAATGAATGTAGTTTTGAGTAGTAGTTGTGTTATATTATAATGAGGAAGAGAATAAAACTGTTTTGAAGTTTTGAATGATGAATTAAAGGCTTAGGAAAACCATGGGAAAGAAATTTGTATGTGCAGGAAAAATATAGTGTATTATAGTGTGTAGAATGATGTGTGAATTGTGACTGAATTGTGAGCTGATATGTATGTGGGCAAAGTGAGAATTATAGGGGAGACTATGTCAAAATTTGTTTAATTAGAAACTAGAAAACTTAGTTGTGTAAGAAGAGGGAATAACCTAGGAAGTAACTAGGTGTATTTGGAGAGTTTAATGAGAGTAGTTACCATTTTAAAATAGATTTGAAAAGGATTTAGGTAATGGGAAGAACTAGAGTGGTAAGATAATGTAATTAGAATGGTAGTAGTGGCATTAGTTGATGAAGTAATGGATGGTAGAAGTGGAAGTAAAAATCTGTAGCATTAGAGAAATCAAAACTGATGTAAGTGCTGAAATGAAGTGAGGAAAAATTGTGTAAATGGATGTAGATATGAGTAAGGTATTTGGTGGATGAACCAAGGTGATTTAGAGGGTTTAATTAGTGTTAAATCATGTGGGAATGTATTGATAAAGATTGGGGAAGCAATGGGAAAGAAAGTAACTGAAAACAGATTTTAAAACAAAAGTACTGGACCAGACCGACCTTGGGACCGAACTTGCAAGGTCGGTCGAGCCTTAAATTACAAAGACAAGAAGTCTACTGACTTCGACCGACCTTGGGACCGAACTTGACAAGGTCGTTCGAGTCGTAAAATTGTAAGCCCAGAAGTCTACTGACTTCGACCGACCTTGGGACCGGACTTGGCAAGGTCGGTCGAGGCATAGATTTCGAACCCAGAAACTCACTGAGTTGGACCGACCTTGGGATCTACCTTGCAAGGTCGGTCGAGTCTTAAGTTTTCGAAACTAGAACTCACTGACTTGGACCGACCTTGGGGAACGGACTTGCAAGGTCGGTCGGGCCTGAATTTTTCCAGCGTTGTAACTCACTGACTTCGACCTACCTGGGTCCGACCCTAGGTAAGGTCAGTCGAGTCAAAAAAAAGATGATTATAGTAATCATATGTATATATATATATAGTAGCACACCATTAATGGAGTAAATATGGTAAGGAAGTAAGTACATGAGTAAGAAAGCAAGTTTAAGAAGTAATAAGGAAAGAATGATTTTCATAATCCAGAATGAATGTAAAGGAGTAGTAAGTATACATTAGAAGTATTAATGAAGGAATAAGTTGGATCAATAATAGATCATTGATCATACAACTTCATGTATGTATAGGAATCAAATAGTTGAACCCCGAAGGGAACCGGTAGTACGAGTACGACGGTGAACGGTATGATTTCCTCATGCTCTGTATCCTAACTTGGTTACCCCGATTTGTGTGCTTATGTGATCACTCAAATAAGATAAATGCACGAATTGGAATTTTATTGCACTTAATTGTGTTTGAGCTATATTGTTCTTGTTGTATTCTCTTGACCATTTAGTTTGTATAATTCATGAAATATATGGATGAGAATGAAGTGTATGTGTATATAGATGTGTACTTGTGTAGTGTACTAACCCTTGGTATAAGTGCAATGACTTCTACTAATTCCTAACCACCTAACTCCTAACTTGAGTATTGAGTAAAATGGAATGAGTAGAAGTCCGATATAGTTTCGGCCACGCGTGAGGATAAGGAAACACAAGAGGTTGGATCTGAATCCTGGCCTTAATTATTTCCATGGACCAAACCCCTTAAATGGGTAGCATCCTGGATTAGTGAGCCACCCTAAAGCCCGGTGGTGGGATATAGTAGTCCCTGCCCGGAGGTCATACTGACTTGACTTGAGTAAGTGAGTAAGTAAGTAAGTAAAGTATTGTTTAAGTATTGGTCTTGACTAGTGTAAGTCATTGACCTTGAGTAAAAGAGTAACGTACACCTGATTAACCCGGGTGTGTAAAGAAGCTAACAAGCACTGTGTATGTATTGGAGAAGCGTATCTCCGTAACGGTAAGTATGATCGGTTGACTTGTAATGTCTTCCTTGTATGCTTTGAATGTATGTATGTTTGTGAAATGTATGTAATGTATTGTATAAGAGCATGTATGTATGTTTGAATGAAATGAACCGCATGTATTCGACCAAGTAGTCGGCATACCCTCACTAGTACGCGGGGTATACGGATTTCATATGCAGCGTTTCGCTGAGCCCCTTGGGGCACTGTTTTTATTTTACAGGTACCCGTGAGATGTGAAGGTCGAGTAAGGACCATGCTGAATTCTTTTTGAGTAGTTAGTAGGATATGAATGGTGTACTGAGTTGTACACGGCTTATGCCTTTTTGAGTAGCCGGTGTACCATGTGGTACACCCTTTTGAAAGAAATGAATTGTGAAACTTAGTATGAATAAGTAGATGTACAAACTCATAATTTTTGGAATAGACTTGTAGTCTTGGAATGTAATTCATATGTTTTGGATACTCGGTAATCAAAGTGTAAGAAGTATATGGGACTGTGATGTAAGTATTATGTTACTCGGTATATTCTAATCTTCAGACCGATACTGTAAGTAGTAGTAGCCTTGTTAGTCTTGGAATGGCTAACGGTGTTGTATCACCCGCCGGGAGTATGTAAGTATCCGCTGTGTGTAGGGTAATTATGAGGATGATTAGAGGATAATGGAAGGATTAGCGGTTGGGGTGTTACACCTGCAATTACCCAAGGGATATTAACTTGTTGTCTAAGGGCTAAAAGGAGTTTCCAAGACAAATAATTTAAACTCCAATTAGCCCACCCATAAAACCCCGTAAAGTGAAAGATTTCCATACCTGGAAGGGAGACATCCACCGCAATATGATGAGGTGAAAATTTGACCAGAGAGATGGTTATTTCCGTCTTCCACAGTAAGTCCAATCCACCACTTCTCCCTTTACTAGGCACACTGATTCCATCATACATACCCCATCTAAGCTTAATTAGATCCATTTCAGCTGAGGATCTGTGGTCTCCATCAAAAACATAATCTCAGGTTTATATTTTTTAAATAGCCCTGAAACCCAAGATACTGCCTGGGGTCGACCCAAACCCCGACAGTTGTATGATATGCAACTCATTTAGGCAGGCAGCCTTGCTGGTCTGCTATGTCTACCTTTTCTAGGATAGTATCATAGAATTTAGTCTCCTCTATTTCTTCCCCATACGAATGAGGAGATCTAATCATCAAAGGCTGAGGTTTTGTCACTTTCCTTTTTTTGAAGGTTGGTTTATTGGGTCCAAGCAACATGGAGGGATAAGCTTTTTGTTTGCCTGGTCTTTGGATGAAAGGGGGAGAGTCTTCCTTAAGGAGAGTGGGGGACAGGTTACTAGCAGGAGGATTGGCTCTAAGGTTTGCTTCTTGGATTATTTGGGTGATGGGCTGAGGAGTATTTTGGTTTATAGACTCAGGGCTGCTGGGTTTTTTGTGAGCATGTAACCCAAAATCAGAGAGGGCAGCATTCCAATCAAACTGTTGGTAGACTTGATTGTTTTGAGGGGGGCAGGGAATCTGAGACCTAGATGAACCAGATTGTTGATGAGACACCAATGGGGTGAGTTTTCCTAACATAGGGTGGTATTGCACTGGGGGAAATTGATAGGTGACATGAGGGAAGGGGTTAACCTGAGTTGGGGGAGTCAGATTGAGATTTTGGGTTATCTAGGGGAAAGTATTGTTTGAGGATTTTGTTAGTCGAGGAACATTGGCTAGGTAAGACATTGGATATTGAATCGTCAGAGGGTGTGGGGGAAATGCTTTTAGAGGGGCTGAAGATAGAGGCTTTTCTTGAACTTGGTGAACTGAGGGACTGGGTCTGGCATTGAGATTCAGATTCATAAGGGAATTCATAGCCAAAGACAAATCAACATTAACCAGGTCGCAGTAGTATAGAAGACAGAAGCTTCCGGGGTCAAACCGTGGGACTTATAGCGAGCTAAAATAGTTCCTAAGCTTGTCACAAAAGGGGGGAAGTTAATTGACTTGTTTTAGAGAAAATATTAAGCAGATTAAAATTACTGAGTGCAGATGATTTAAATGGAACTCCGGGTTCAGGTTTTATATAATCTGATTAATTATGCTATCTCTACCGGTTTAATATATTAGTTTGGCAAAATTCCTGTTATTATCCTAAGGACTAAGTCATAGACCCTTAAGAACTCGTTTACCAGAAAATGCTCGGTCTAATCAAGGTTCGAGCAATACTATGTAAACGGACATTAAATTCAAGGAATTATAATTGCATCTGAAAATACTAACCTATTAAATCATAATAAGCTTTCTCCAGATTTACGGCTTAATTAACCTGTCTATTTATCACCTGGTCTGATCAAAATAGACTTAGGAAAGCATTTTAATAAATTCATGTAATTTATTAAAATGGTGAGAGAAAACCTTTAAGCGTAACAAACTATATTTATTTTAACCGGTAGAAATATTGATTACATAATTAAACAAACCATAATTAAAAACCTTGCCCAGAGCAAATCCTCCTTAGCCAGACATATTAACTGGTAATAAATCTGACAGAGGTTGGACGTAATAACAGCACGGAGACGTGATTAGTGAATGGAGAAATTGAGAGGTCGAAGAGTGAAACATGTACGTAGGTTATTATAAGTGAAGTGGATGAATTTGAGAATTAGAGAACTGAGGTATGAATGGAGTGTTGAGATGTACGTGAGTGTTTTACTGGAAGAGAATGAGATGAGGTGAGTGTGAGTGATTTTCTGGTTTTCTCCGTGCACTGGTATAAGGTTGCAGTGGATGGTTATTTATAGAAGAAAGGAAGACTACGTAGAAGACTTACAGTTGATTGCCTCTGTTGATTTCTTCACTGATTGAAGCATTGATTGCTTCATTTATTGCAGGGGACAGGAGCTGGAGACGCGTGAGCGAAATAAGGTAGGCGACGGCGGGGGTAGATAGATAAGGCGAGTTGCAGAGTCGCGCGAAGAAGAAAACTATGTTCGGGCGCGATTTTAGTCTTGTCCGCCTGTGGAACCGCCTCAAAACAAGGCAGTTTGTGTGTTGTCCGCCTCTACAACCGTCTCTTGTCCGCCTCTGGTCCGCCTGTGGAGTCCGCCTCTGTTGGGGGCGGTTAGCTAGGCGGTTGCAATGCTGTTGTAATGCTGACCGTGACTTATTTCGTTCTACGAACTTCGACCGGCTCTAGATTCTTCGTTTGGACTCCGTTTTCTGAGCCGTTTGCGTCTATGCGTTCGTCTCTTCGTCTACTTCACTCCCAGC
>CM041779.1:306814957-306880770 GCA_023374045.1 Limonium bicolor
AAGCCGACCACCATTCGAGAGTAGGACGGGGTTGCTGTATAAGCATGGGTAGTTGTTTAGGATTGTTGTAATTCCTTGTAATGATGAATTGTGAGTACAAATTGATATTGGTAGACTTGGGGAATTTAGATACTCAGTATAGTATTGAATGGATATTGTATTTGTATAATATGGATTTGAGGTTGTATTTGAATTCAGATTGATTAAGGAATTGGAATGTATTTTTGGATAGTATACTCGGTATAAAACCCATCAAACCGATATTGTATTTGCATTGATCATTTGGATTGGATTTGGCCTTGCTAGTCACGTGGGTGACTAATGGCATTGTATCACCCACCGTTGGAGTAAGTATTCCGCTGCTTTATTATTGTTAATTGAGACGGGTTAGGAGATAATGGCTTGATTAGTGGTAGGGGTGTTACATTTAACTATACATTTATTAATTGTATCGACCAAGTATAAATTAAAATTTTGTGAAATAGTGGTCAATATTCTGCACTTGACGCCCAGTCTACCCCACCCACGCCCGACACCGTGCCTCCCGTCGTCCCGTGCCCGTCACACCCTGTTCTCAACACCTCGCACAAGCGTCGCGCGCCTGCACCCATCCATCCGCGCCTCGAGCAAGTGTCATGCACCCACGCCCATCCATCAACATTCAAACCATTCCTAAGTCCTAAACATAAATAAACCTAAGTTTATAAAAATATAGAGTAATATAAAATAGTAATGATACACATTATTCTATCTTATAAAACATTTTAGGTTATGTTGTCATGGTAGATGAAATAATATGGCGGAGATTATTCATCCTCCAAAATGCTAGTCTATCCCACACTTCACATAATCTACCATTGAAAATATTTATTATCCTCATTTTATTGCGTAATTTTCTTTAGGCATATACACATCAATATTGGTTAGTATATATCTAACTGAAAAGTTGAGATTTTATAGTTAAACTTCATCAACATTTAAACCATTTCCAATCCGCATGTCCTAAACGTAAAAAAACCTAACTTTATTAAAATTATAATTAGTAGAGTATTATAAAATCGTAATGATACACATTAAATTGTATTATAAAACATTTTAAAGCAAAACATCTATAGTTTGTAGCAAAACATCTGTGTGTGAAGGGAAACAACACAATTTATGAATGTTTAAATACAACAAGGCTAGAGATGCTTGAAGATGTCCAATATTATATGTATTATTTGTCAGCAATGAACACTTATTGCATGTCTAAATCTCCATTATGTATTTTTGGTTTTAAGATTATTTGTATGGTTGGAACATCTATAGTAGATTTAGATTTAACAAAGCATTCAAGTGGATTCGGTTCGGGTGGATTCAGTTCGAGTGGATTCGGTTCGGGAAAGTCGGTTCGGGTGGATTCAGGTTATACCAAATTTCAATTTGATTCAGTTCAGATTTTCAGATCATATTTCACTCACACTATTCGGGTCAAAATCGGGTTCGGCTCGGGTTGGATGGATAACCGTTGTGCAGCGTCGCCCGTGGCATTGAAATTGCGCCTGACAAAACCATACTGCTGATTAAAAGTAGATATAACTTTATAAAAATGTTCCACTAATACTAACTTAAAATTACTAATGTAATACTTAATTTAACTCATTAAATAAACTAGCCACCATAGCACCCAAATTGCATCTACTAACTGACCATCAGGAGCCTAGAGGAAGTGCTCGCTGAACAATGCGTCCCCAGATCATATTGTTCGGGGACTCCATAACCCAGCAGTCACACGGTGCAGGTGGATGGGGTGCTTCGCTTTCGGATAATTTCATGCGTAAGGTAAAGATTCTTTCCATCTCTCCTTCTTCGACCTTGATCATTCTTTGGGGTTTTGTCTTCATCTGCTTGATCTTTCCGTTAAAGATGAACGCAAGATCTTAGCTCAGATCTCACCAAATGCTGAATAGCGTCATCAATTACCGTCATTTTGAGTCCTTACATCGTTGTTCTTTTGGGATCTATTTCCGGGAATTGATATTGAGGGTTCTTTGGTTGCCGTTCCTCCAAACAATCTGTATAGGCCGACGTGCTAAATCGAGGTTTCGGTGGTTATAATACCCGATGGGCGTTATTCCTACTCCACCAGATTTTCCCTCTGGTATGATTTCTTTCTTTCTACACTCCCGCGCCTTTCTCTTTTTGCTTAATTCAATTTGACTGTCATCTGTGGATTGCAATATTAGTTTCGTTAATTGATTGGAACATCAGTTGTGGGATATGAATGTTACCATAACATCTGCTATTTCAAATGTACAAGAATAAAGATGATATTCAATTGGGTTACAAGAACACCTACATTCATAAAAACAGGTAGGCGCCTCATGTGTTCTCTGTAAACATTAATCTATTTATTTTTTAATGTAGATTTAAGATAACGCTATTCTTGTGAGAGGAATGGTGGAATCCACAGGAGAGAAGAAAAATAAACAAATAAGCTAGTGACAAGTGTACACATTAATGTTGGCTATATTTGAAAGTTGTCACCGAACGGCAAGCTGAGAACAGTATACTTAAGGTTGAATATCTCTGAAGATTAATTGAGATGAATGATAAGAGAAGATGGTTACGATGATTTGACAATATATTTGAGAATATGCTTCTTTCTTTACTCACCCTTTTTCATATACCTGGATTTTTGTTTAATAGGGATCATCTGAACCTCCAATTGCTGTCACAATCTTCTTTGGAGCAAATGATGCTGCACTAGTCGGGAGGAACAGTGATAGACAACATGTTCCTGTTGAGGAATACAGAGAAAACCTCAAAAAAATGGTTCATCATCTTAAGGTTCAAAGTTCACTTTTCTTGAACTATTATGATATGCATCGGGTTTTTGAGTGCGCGATTTTTTTGAATTTGTTATTATTCTGACCATATCATATTGACTTGGTAATATGCTAATTTAAGCTTCAATTTTTTATCAGGATGTTCTGTGAAAGTCTGTCCATTTTGTTTAAGCAGAATCTATGATATAGTATAAGGGATCGCAATAAAAAGGGAATCGTGGCGGTAGCCTTAAAAGAAGCCAACATGAGCTCTCTCCTCTCTCTTACACCCTCCATCCCCCTGCAAACCCCTACACACCCAACCTTCGCTCACCACTCAAGCCACCATGCCTCCGCCACAGTCCCTAATCTCCTCACTGTTTAGACACTCGCAATCACTACTCTCCACGCTATTTCCTTCTGGCTCCCAAACACCCTGCCTCCAGGCACTCCCTCCAGGATCACAGAACCAGTCTCGCTAAGGAGAGCACCATACATGGATCGCAGCCCCACACCTGGAGCAACTCTATTTATTGATAACATCCACCCGACAACCAAATATGGCACTATTTGGAAACTGTTTGACAGGTTTGGACCTATCGTGGGCATCAGACTTCCTAAGGCCCCCAGGGTTCGAACTGGAACAAGATATGGCTTCGTGGAATACAGACTTAGGATGGATGCAGACCAGGCAATAAGAGAGACTAATGGGAAGATGGTGGATGGACACAAACTGCAAATCCAAACAGCCATACACAGGCCTCGCAAACCTGTGTTCTCGTCTCCACAATGGGTACCGAAACCTCAACCTTTTGCAGCACACCAGAGCAATCAGAGCTCCTCTCCACCGCTGCGCAACAACTATTCAACTGGACAAAACGTCCATCCACAAGGATTTATCAGTCTTGAGCCATCTCTGGAGATGCAAGAAATACTTGCAAGAGGTATCGTTCTCCTCCTCCCCTTCCGATCAAGCGCAGCAAACATTGAAGATGAACTTAGAGGCTACTCGCTAAGCCTGGAATCAGTCACTTGTCTATCCCCGACTAAGTATATCGTAATCCTCTCATCACATGACGAAGTAGACAGGGTCATTAACTCGAACTTGGGTAAGGACTCGGGCTGGACCAAACGAAGATGGCAGAATGACGATCAAATATCAAGTAGGACCACGAACATAGCAATCAGGGGACTACCACTACAGACCTGGTCCGAACATGCCATTCGATCAGTCACTAAACACATCGGGGAAATCACATCGATCACTAGTGACATGCATAGCCTTCCACATTTTGTGGAGGTACAGGCAGCTATTGAAACGAAGAGGATGGCTATTATTAATGAAGAAATCATGGTGGAGGTAAAAGGTAACATATACAAGGTGGGCATCATGGAATATTGGTCGGAGGAGCTCTCACAACACTGTTCTGAAAATAACCAAACGCTGTCTAGGAAGGCGGAGAATCAGGCGGCGTTTTAGACGTCGGAGAATCAGGCGGCGCAACACCTAGCACATCACCAAGAAAGAAATTATTTTTCATGGGAAAGCCAACCAGACTCCCATACCAGTACCCAGACTGAAAAGCGAACAAACTCCAAGCAAATAAACTCCCTTGTTTATTCGAAAGCCATAACTTATGCCAGAGCCTGCCTATCAATGACAGCACTACCGAGACTCTCCATCTCCTCAGGTTATTCACTGTACTTTAACAATGCAGTTATTATAATTAACAATAGTGTGCCCATACAGATCTGTTCTTTCCTCGATAAAGAAATTCTCCAATCTGTACGAAGGCTACCAGAGACATTCTCTTTGTCTAGGACAAAGAAAGGCAACAATAGGGTGGCGGTTACTTCTGAGATTCTCCAAAGTTCAATATGTGCCACGACAGGAGAATTTTTTATCCAAGCAAATAACGACTCATACTCCCAATCAAGTGCCACCACACCTCTCAGTCTCGACTCTCCTCCGCAATCACCATGCACTCCCCCTCACACTCAGCTGACAGTGGTTCCGCCAACCCAAGAAGTACTTTCACCTGATGGTGATCATGTCTCTTCGGCCTCTCAAACCTCGGAGCATCCCAGCAGCAGCTGCGTTCCAGAACTCGACCCCTCCACGGAACATTCTCTAAGGTCCACCACCTACTCCTTCTGCTGCACCCCAGCTGCACTTACTTTGAATCCTGATCCCTCTCATTCCCCACAGTCAAATCCAGTCTCACACAGATTACCCATCTCCCCCTGCTCGACCCCACAATCCTCTCTAGCAGGCCTCGATCTTTCTGTGGACCTATCACCCGATTTAAACCAAAACACAGTCCAAGAACAAGCCCAGTCCCCGGTTCCTATTCCAAACTCTGACTTTCTCGAAGCACAAAAGAGACTGGATTATGGGAAGAGGCTTAACTGCCACTATCCCAACCCAGAGGCCTCTATACAAAGTTTTGCTCAAATGATTAGGCGCAGCAAACGTATTGAGGAACGTATCTCCCATGGCAAATACTCTCTGTTTTCAGAATATCAGAGGCATCAACAGGCGGAAAAGTGGGCAACTCTCAAAAGGGAAGTTCAAAAATCCGGAACAAACATCATTGGCATCCTGGAGACCCATCGGCAGCGACCAATTGATGGATGTTTTAATCTGTGGGGACCTGGGCAGACCAAATACGAGGAAGTCCCAGCAGAAGGCCACTCAGGGGGTTTAATATTGATGTGGAACTCCGAATCAGTGAACGTAATCTCCTCTCACACAAGCTCAAGATGGATATGTATAGAACTCCACTGGCCTCTATTATCTTTTTCCGGTACTGTGGTGTTCATCTACGCCCCAACTACATCAGAGGCAAGGAAAACGGTTTATGATGAGCTGACGCAACGTAACTTCGATAAACCAGTCCTTGTCCTGGGAGACATGAACGAAGTCATACGAGGAGACGACAGAAAACGTGGTAACCCAGCCCTACGTACTCGAGGCATGATAGACTTTCAGGAATGGATCAACTCAATGCAGTTGGTGGAAATAAATTTACACGGGGTAAAATATACCTGGAGAAATAAGCGCTCTATGAGCAGGATTGATCGTGCTTTTGCCCAGCCTGAGTGGTTTGCGGCATTCCCAGCCATTTCCTTGACAGGTAACCGTTGGTGTTTGTCTGACCACAGATTCATGACGGTTACGCTAAGCAATCCTGACTGGGGTCCAAAACCGTTCCGTACCCTCAATAGTTGGCTCACACACTCAGATTTTAAAAACTTCTTTGCATCTGAATGGCGTAAACTTGGACCCAAACCACTCACAAGTAAAATCAAAGCAATGAAGAAAGCCTTGCGCACATGGAATAGAGAGGTCTTTGGCAGTGTGGAAATGCGTTTTGATCAAGCAATGAAAGAATTGGAGCAACTAGATCAAAATGAAGAAAATGATATCCAAAACCTCTCATACGAATCAGACCGTGCCCGAATCCTAAACCAACTGTGGCAAGCAACCCGTGACAAAGAGCGGTACTGGAGGCAGCTCTCCAGAGACAAGCACATTCGACAAGGGGATAATAACACTGCATATTTCCACCGTAAAGCCTCTATAAACAGGAAGAAAAACACTATATCCACACTTCATATTCAAGACAGGTTGACAAACGATCCGGCGACAATAAAGCGAGAAATCAGAAACTTTTACATGCGGCTTTTCCAATCCAAACACGAGACAGGCTCCAGCCCTCCACTTTCATGTAGACCAAGGCTAACAACAGTCGAAGCCGACTCCCTGACAGTGAGGCCCACTCCTGAAGAAATCAAACATACGGTATGGACAGTGGACGGAAACAAGAGCCCCGGTTATGACGGTTTTAATTTCAACATTATCAGAGGAGTGTGGTGCATCATTGGGCAAGATTTTACTTTAGCAGTCCTGAGCTTCTTTGACACAGGAAAGCTTCCCCAGGGAAGCAACATGACATGGCTCGCCTTGATTCCCAAAATAGTTGGGGCCAATAGAATAGAGGAGTTCCGACCAATCAGCATGGTGGGGGCCTTATACAAAGTCATCGCCAAAATATTATCAGCTAGGCTAAGCAGTGTTCTGGGCAAGCTAGTCTCGGGAACCCAGACAGCTTTCATTAAAGGGCGCCATATCATTGAGGGTCCTCTCATTACCCACGAAGCATTAGTTTGGTTGAAAAGACAGAGACTTGCGGGAATCTTTCTCAAAACGGATTTCAGCAAAGCTTTCGACTGCCTGTCATGGAGTTTCATTGACATAATGCTGCACTATTTTGGTTTTAATCATACGTGGAGATCTTGGATCCAAGAGTGCATATCCACCACTGTTATCTCGGTCCTTATAAACGGAGTCCCGGCCCCCCCCATTAAACCTTCGCGAGGAATCCGGCAAGGCGACCCACTTTCACCTCTATTGTTCGTCCTATGTGTTGAAGGATTAAATTGGATACTGGAAGAGGCCATCTCTCTGGGCGATAGAAGTGGCTTGTGTGTGGGAGCAAACCAAACGCGACTATCGCATCTACAGTTCGCAGATGATACTTTGATATTCTGCAGAGCAGACCAGCAAGAACTTGAAAGTGTTAAACTCTGTATTGATGTCTTCTCTGAAATGTCGGGCCTCGATGTGAATTGGAGGAAATCGGCGGCAATACCAATCAATATACCGGCTGCTTTTCTTGAAACAATTGAAACAGTTTTGGGCTGCAACATCCTACACCCGCCTTTCGTATACCTGGGAATGCGCATTGGAGACTGTGTTAACCGGTTATCAGCGTGGCAACATATCATCGATAGAATAGAAACGAAACTAGCAGGATGGAAAGCACGATCGCTTTCGAGGGCTGGAAGACTGGTATTGATTAAAACAGTACTTGAAGCGCTCCCAAGCTACTATCTCAGCTTATTTAGAATACCGAAATCGGTGGCCCATAAAATCAAACAACTGCAACGACAATTTCTATGGAGTGGATCCCGCAACCGAGGCATGCCTCTCATGTCGTGGACCAAAATCGCGCAGCCTAAAGACCGAGGAGGCCTGGGAATCATGGACATTGAAACCAAGAACGCAGCACTTCTCCTAAAGTGGTGGTGGAAGTTTGAGAAGGATGATGGTAAACTATGGAAGAATGTGGTTTGTTCGATATACAACAAGGACATCTCGCTCCCTATAACAGATACGGCATGGCAATCATGCTCGAGAAAAGGAATATGGAAAACAATTCTCTCCATCTCATCTTGGCAGCCCACGTTTCATCAGGTACTACAGCAGCATGTCCGCTGGATGCTTGGCAACGGATCGAAAATTCGCTTCTGGATAGATCATTGGATTGGAGATAGACCGTTGAAGCTAGTTTTCCCTCGCCTATACCTGATTAACGACCAAAAATCTATGACCGTAGCAGACCTTGGGTGGTGGAACGGTGAAGATTGGCTCTGGAACTTCATCTGGCGCAGGCGGCTCTTTGTCTATGAAGTTACTCAAGTAGAACAGCTCCTCGTTATCCTGAACAACCACGCCCCGGTTTCAGATAAATGTGACACTTTGGCCTGGTCTAATACGGGAGACGCTAACTACTCCTCAAAATCATTCTGCGAAGCCACTAATGCTACCAGACTGGCGCAGCCCCCCACCTGGTACCGGGCCTTTTGGCATACTTTTGCACCGCCACGCATCGAACTCCTATCCTGGTTCCTACTCCATGACCGGCTACTCACCAGAGATATCCTTTTTGCCAAAAACATAATTCCGTTAGCACAAATCTATTGCCCTCTATGCCACGGTGTAGTTGAGACAACAGCACATCTTTTTCTCCACTGTTCAGAAGTCCGACAACTGTGGTCAGGTATTCAACAATGGTGGGGCATCTATATCGTATTCCCTCAATCCCCCTTGGCTCTATTTGAGATCTGGTTAAGCTACTGTCACCCAGGAATCAAAAAACTGTGGATGTCTACCCTACTACACTCCTTCTGGTTAATCTGGCACACTCGTAACAAAGTCATTTTTGAAGACCACACTCCAAACTGGGAATCTGCTGTCGACTCAATCAAGCGGCTATCCCTCGAATGGAGTAGACCCTCGCTGCATTACTCACACTCCGATCCTCTACTGGCATCTTTGGATAATCTGTTCTCCCTTCTTACTTCATAACATAGGCTGCCTCTATCACTTGTGTTGTAACTCTCATTGTTCCTTTCTTATCCATTTCTGCAACTATTGTTTCAACTATTTGTACGAACTTTGCGAGAAAGGCCCCAGGCCTAAGTATCGCTCATGTAACTGGCTTGATCCAGTCTTTTATCAAAAAAAAAAATAAAGGGAGAGATTTTTTGAAACCTTTTCTCTCATCTAATTTGTGATCTTTTTGCAGAAATGTTCGGGAAACATGGTAGTAATTCTCATAACTCCTCCACCTATTGATGAGGATGGCCGGATGGATTATGCAAAGTATGTTGCTTCTTGCTCTAACTCTTTATTCTTACCTTAGGAACTCTTGGGCGCTGATCCTTGTGACTGCAACTTGTTTTTGTTTAGAATAACACTCACGTTTTAGGTATTTAATTAAGCTCATCAAGTATTCTGCTTAAGTTACATTAGTGAGGTGGATATCATCGTATAGGGTACCCACAACTTTCCCAAGCAATCTGTTTCACAGAAATTTGATTAATTTAAGGGCAACAATTGGTGCAAGTTCAATATTCGATCTACTTAAGATAGGTGCTTCGATGGATTAGAAAGAGTTGTAGAGTGAGTTTGGCATCTCAGTCAGCTTTTAAATCGGTTTTCCTCCCTACTGGTCAGGTTAATGTATGGTGAGAAGGCAATGAAGGAACCAGAGAGAACTAATGAAGTGTCTGGGATGTATGCAAAACTCTGCGTTGAGCTAGCAAATGAAATGGGCCTGCCCTCCATTGACCTATGGACCAAGATGCAAAAATCTGAGGGATGGCAGAAGAAATATTTGAGGTGTGTGATGATTTTTCTTTCTCTAATTCTAATCACCTATGTTGGAGATTCGCGATTTGATTACTGTAATCTCTTGCGCATTGAGCAACCCAAACAATTCTTGTTTCCATTATGCTAAATTATTAGTTTGTAATTACATGTACTCCCGTTTTTCTGCCAGGGATGGGTTGCATTTGACACCACAAGGCAATGCATTTGTGTATGACGAACTTGTGCATGTCATGAGCCGAGCTGGTCTTTCTGCTGCTGAGATGCCTTACGATTTTCCCCACCACTCTGAGATAGATGGCAAGAACCCTGAAAAAGCTTTTCAGATTCAATGCTCATCATGACCAAGAAGAACCTTTACGTTGAAAGTTTGTTTTGGCTGTCTTCGCTTGTGTTAGAATTAATGCTAAATCCATTGAGTTTCTCTTGTGAAGTTAATTGGTTTCGTCTTCCAATTAATATGTTATTTATGAAGAGTTTCATAAAAGTTGAAGATGCATTAGTGGGAGCATTTATGTGGTGTAAATTAATGGTGTCTAAAACATTTGGGCTGCGTTCGGCATGACTTTTTTGTGGTTGTTTTGGTCTGGTTGTTTTGATTGGTTGTTTTATGGTAGTTTTGCTGGTTGTTTGTGATGGTTGTTTTGTGGCGGTTTTGAAAACTAGTGTTCGGCAGGCGGCGGTTTCGTTTGGTTGTTTTGAATAAGATAGTTTTATGCAGTGTGTTTACCGTTTTCGTTGTTACAATTAAAAATTTTATATTACATTTTAAAACAATTTTTTGTTAACAAAGTTAAAATATATGTAGATATTCAATTATAGCCTTTAATAATTAATATTTTTTATTAATATTTTAGTGACAATTAATTTATAATATGTATGCATATTAATTTATAAATAAATTTTTTACATATATTTGAAAATATAAAGAAATAAACCATTGTATTTAGAGAAAATATATTAGATTTTATATATAAAAATATAATTTTATGGGTTATATATTAGTATTTAATATAACATTTCAAATGTATTAATACTTAAGATTAATTTAATTTTTAATGGAATAAATAATATCGTTGAAATGAAAAAGTAATTTTTTCTAATAATAAAATAATTGATTGTAAGCGAATATATATATATATATATAAAAATATCACTTATTATTTTATTATTATATATTGTTTAGTTGTTAAAATATTTATTTTAAACATATATTTATAGTTAAAACAATATATTCTATTCAATTAAATATTACTTAATTAAATTCAAAAACATAAATTTAAATTTAATACTGGATATGCCAAGAAATGAAAAATAACGTATATTAGCATATAAAATTATTCTTTAATTATTAAGAACATATAATAACTTTGATATACTGACAAACTATAATAGTTTGTACAAATAGTTTTGTAATTAATCATTACTTAGCAAGTTTAATACTTATAATTGATATTTCTGAAATATACTACAAATATTTTGTACTCTAATAATTTTGATATAATTGAAAGTTTTCATCGTAATTTTTATTAGTTTGCTCTTTTCCTTGTAGAATATTTTATTAGAATTGATAAATAGTAATAGTTTTAAGAGACTATTTATCCATATCTGAATAAACAATTTAGAAAAACACTACTAGTTTAAAACTATTGTTCTATATTATTTTCATTAATTTATAATTTAGTATGCCAATCTTTATAAAACAAACTAAAAATAAAAAAGGGAAAATAAACTAATTTATAATATATTAATCTATATATTTCAATTTTAATTTAATTTTGTGTCGAATTTAATATATAATATCATTTTTAAAATATAATTATAAATATTGAAAATTTAAATTAATTTATTAAAAATTAATTTTTAAAGATTAATTAATACTATTAAAATATTCTCGCCCCCTTAATTACAATTTTCTAGCTCCGTCTTTGTTTACGGTATTCATTATATTTGCAGCATAAATTGTCGGTTGTTTTGTGCTGGTATATTTGTGGTTGTTTTGAAAATTGTTGTTCAGAGGTGACGGTTTGGCATTTTTTGTCCAAAATGCCACATTTATACCACAGAAAAGCCATGTCCGAACGCAGCATTAGTTTTCTAACATTATGAGGAGAGTCATGATGAAGTAAAATGTAACACCCCTCTCTATAAACTCGTAATAATCCCTCACATAGCAATAAATAAAACATCTTACAGCGGAAGATAGATAACAACATTAATACTCACCCGGGTGTCACCTGCCATTACTCGCCCATGCGAGTAACGAAGCATAACTATATCCAACAACCAAAATAAACAAACTGCTAACCGCTGTGATAACGAGATAACTTCTATATATCATACTACGTCCATACACCATAAACGTCGACAAGTGAGCGTCTACCCAATCCCGAATATACATAACCGTACCATAATACAATCCACAGACTAACATTGTTATACAAATAAAATCCACGTGCGGTAACTAAAGTAATCTCTAACTACCCTGATCCCGCACTTCGGCTTTGACACTGATCAGCAACCTGCACAATGAGTGTAGTCTCAGCGATAAACGCTGAGTATGTCGGACCTGGACCCTATTGGTCACTTAGTCATTTTAACCATCTTATTATTAGATTGGTTTCATGCTTTACCATTTTACAGATATAATTAATACTGTACAAACATGCATAAATACATATCCATCCATACAATCCAAACATTCATAAATACATAACCATCCATCCAATCCAAACATTCATTAAATATCACAAACAACAGTTGTATAAACGAGCATATCGAATGATTACAGTACAATGTACAATCGCCGTAGCGAACGGTTTCCACATTTAATTTACCTTGGCCTTCAAGGCCCCATCCATCCATCCAAACCATGTTTATTAATTACCAGTTGGGCATCATGTTGGGACAACCTGATAACCTCACCAATGGACAGTAGTCCTCCCGTACACACAAAGGTGCTCATTTCGCTAGAGGTCCGGAGGCCCCTGACTATTCTCTTTGCCTCGTAAGGCGTCCATATAAAGGTCGTAGCCACCTGACCCACGATCCAAATAGGGCTCATTGGGTAAATACCTAGAGCGGAACCCGATCGGGTACCCCTCAGTGATCACAAATGCGTAACCAAGTAGTTCGTAAACTACCGGGATTCCTCCCCTCAACTCATACCAACTCTCTCATAATGTTTAAGATAAAATCTTAGTTTTATGGAGAATACAATTTATTAATTAGCTGCCCAATGGGTCTCACGCATACCTAGAAGTAATCTGGGTTATATTCCTGTTCGAGATCCATGCTCTAGAGACCGACAATGTCGGGACTCGTTCCTAAGTGTTTTAGTTAGGTTTCCATATACTTAATATTAATACTAAGGGTATTATATCAAGTAACCGTCATGTCATCACATTAAACGCATATGTATGTTTAAATAAGTCGATCTATAGTCGACGTAGTGTTAGTCCCGTAGGACGCTCGTGCATAAATAATTAATGCAGTAACACACATAATCACATACACGTATCCACACACATAACACACAAGTTATATCATCCAAATTCGAGCCCAAGGAATTCCTCAGGACAACCCGGATCAAACCCCTTTACATACCGTACACCTCAGACCTAGGATGCGCAGTGTACTCCACTAGCTCGTCAGGCGCCTTGTGAAATACCCCAAACTAATAAAACATGGATTAAACATCTAATCACATTGATTAAGGCCTAAACATGCCTTAAAAGTCAACTGAGAACAACAGTGGTCAACACAAAGCAAGATATTACACCCTTTGACTGGTTAGGGTAAATAAATACCCAAATGAACTACTTAGGACCTAAAAATTTGTCCTAAGCTTATTAACATATTACTAAACATATTACAATTGTTGGAAAACACTCCAACACAAAGAACAAGCATTTTCATGCTTCAAGGTCAAGTAGGGCAAAAATGTGCTCTAAGAATACCTTAAAGGTCTAATGACCTCTAAATGATATAAAATTGGATTCCATGATCAAATATCATGTAAGGAACACAAAAAAACTGTTCTCAACGAAAACAGAGCTCAGAAACACCCTGCGACTCAAAATGTGCACTAAAATTCCTTAAAGCACGTTTTTTTGTGTATGAGCTCTAAGATAATGACTTTTTATCACTGTAAAGACTATATTAAGTTCTTTATAACATTAATGTGACATGATAGACTATATTATAAAGTCTAAATCAAAATTTGAAAATAAAATCAAAATGGGCAATTTAGTATGAATAGTACGCAAAAAAATAACATTTAAGTACCTAATATTAACTATGGTCAAAGTCACCCATTGACTTGACCAAGGGCTGCCGACTTCATACAGCTGCCATGACCATTCATTAAGCTACTTCCAATCAATTAACTAGCTAATTAAGGTCCCGTTCGTTTGCAAGAGGTTAAAAATTGGGCCCATTAATGTGACATTAAGCTTCACTTTTCCAGCCCACATTAAACTGCAATTTTCCAACAGGTCGTTCGTTTGTGAGCTCTTCTTCCCTTCAGAAAAATTGTTTAATAGACACAATTGCCCTTCTTCTTCCCAACGCACACTTTTTGTTCCGACGTACCCTCCAATTTGCTCTCCAACCTTCAACAAACTCCATTTTGCTACGGCGTTGGACAGCGTTGATTGGGGTGGTTTTTTCTTTTTTATTTCTATCAACAAAAGCACCACCTTCTCCAATTGCCCCATGTCTAATCTGATTTGGGTGTAGCTATCTTGTGAATATCTTCATCTGTTACTTGCGCAGCAGTTGGAGGTGGATTTGCTTCAGTAATGGCGAATGCTCTTTCCCAGCGGCGAGAAATCTGCTGTACACTGGAGTAGTATCTATGAGCTACAACAATGAAGGTTTGGGGTGACGCCTTTGAAGCTGGTGGCTTTGAATGTCCACGTACAGAAATGTGTAAAGTGAGGGGTAAATGTGTAATGTGTGGAGATAGCAGATCCACAAATCCCACATATTATTTCAAACGCAGGTAAACCAAGCTTTTCCATAAAGCTCACCTGCATGCAATTCGCAGGACTTTTCCACCCACAAAACGTGTAAACGTTCCATCCTACGATTGCGAATAGTACGATTTGTACATTAATTTTGTGAGCGAACGGTCCCTAAGTGACTCACCTATTACTATTCCTAAAGTAAGATTAAAATAACATTAATTAACTTATAAGCAAATTAAGCTTACCTTTCTTCATTTGCTGCATACCCAGCCGACACCAGCAGCCTTCAACCTCCCTTTGGCTTCTCCAAACCGTGGGTAACTCACCATTTTCAGAGATGATCACCAATTGATCTTGGTAAGCTAAATAAGCCTTTAAATGTTCATTCTCTTCACAATTCTTACCTCTTTCAATGGAGCAAAGCATCAACCATTTCCATCAATGTTCTTAGGTTGTTTTGGAGGTTAAATGGAGGGTATATCTCAGCATTAACAAGGGAAGAAGGTGGAGAAAGCTAATCTTGTTCTTAAGGTATAAAAATGTGCTTTAAGCACATACCTTTTGATTCCCTTCAAATTCGGCTGTGAAACTTTGTTCCTAGCCTTATTATCTTCATCTTAACATACTTATTCAGTTGGTATATCAAGAGCTTCAAGGTATAGCCAGATCCAAGCCAAAAACACCATTTTAGGCATTTTAATCAAGGTAGAAATTAGCCATATTCTAATCTGAGTTATACCAGTTTAAGGCTTGGTTTTAGTAGCTCTTTTGACACTCTTTTCCTACTGTAAAAATAGGCCAAAGTCACTTGTGTTTGCCTTGTTATTCTAAGGTAAATTCTACCTTCAAAATTGACATTAAACACTTCTTATGGTTAGATCTTGCTTGGAGACTAATCATGCCTTAATTGTTGTTGGAAAACATGTAAATGATGCTGTGGAAATTTTATCCTAAGCAGGCTGTGGCCAAACAAGGCCTTAACTAGGCAAAACAAGGTATAAATCACTTAAACCTTCACTTGGTATATTAATATGTGCTTATACATATTTGTATAATATGTGCCGTGAGTGAACAAGGTATTTAAGGTCTTATTTTGACCTTAGGTGATTAAGGAATGGTTTAGTAAATTTTATAACTAATTAATAAGCATAATTGTCAAATTTAAAACATTATGTGGAAAATTGGTAAATATTGAAAATATTGGTGTAAGGCCGAGAGTTTAAGGCTTTTATGGGCATTTATGTGTAATTCATTTTATAAGCTAATGTTTGTAATAAGGCCATGTACTTTAGGCCATTTTATTTATGCATTTATAAGCTTTTATTTAAGTTTAGGTGATATATAATTATTACCGCAAGGAATTGGGGTCTTAGAGGTAATTAAATTAAATTTGGGGGCTATATAATAATAAAGCCGAAAATTAGAGATTTAAATGAGCTTATATAAAAATTATAAGATTATATAAAGTTTTGGGGTTAAATGGTAATTTCTGAAAAGATATGGGTATAAACCATAATATATGGTTATTAATGGTCAAGGAAATATTAAGGTGGTCAACCTTGACCATATGGTAGGTTTTGACCAAATTAGATAAGTTAAATAACTTATTTAAGGTTTTATAATAAGATAAGTATTTAATTGTAACAATTTTATAACATATGTGGTAATATGTTATTACCGAAAATAAGGGGTGTATAATGGTATTATAAATACCCATGGGCTATTAGGAATTTTTAGGAATTTATTTGGTTGGTTTTGGAATTAAAATAAACTATATATGTATAATATATAGTTATTATGTCATTATGACACTTTGGAGAAATATATGTGGTGGAATAGTGAATACCGAAAATATATGGGTTAGTAATAGTAATTATAACCCTTTGGTGAAATTTGGTGATTTTTAGAATTATATAAGAGTATATAATAAGATATATGTATAATATATAGTTTTAATGATAATATCAAACTATATGTTATAAATAGGGCCAAATGGCAATTATAAAACAGAACAAGGTCTGTTCAGAATTTACAAAAAATATAACCATAGGTTATACCCTTTTTATAAGTTAGAAATGTTATATTAAATGGTATATATAACATGGTATAAATAATGGGGTGATTTTGTAAATAAAGGAAACTATGGTTTATGGAAAAGAATAAGGTTTAATGTATATGCCTATGCGGCAATATATAATAGTTTTGTATAAAAACTATAGGTTATAAGTTAAAGGGAATAAAGATATCATATCAAATGATATTAGTATATGGTATAACATTACATAATGTTATATGGTCAAAATAGAATTTAAATAAATTCAAGGGCTGTACCGAAATATTAAAGGTTGGAAAATGAATTTTGGACTATGGTCTATAATGTTATAAATGTTATAACAATTATATGGTTCAGATGGAATTAATATAAGGAAGGATATTCACATTAAACAATGTGACAAACTATAAATAAATGAGATTTATAAACTAAGGTAATTATTGAATAAACCTTAGGAGTTGTAAATATACAACATAAAATGTTACATAATATTAGGATAATAATCTTAATATAAGTTGTATAATATAATACAACTAATGGGAATAATCATCTAATAAAAGATGATAAAATGTAACATATAATATAAGAGTTTAATAACTCATGAAATTTACCTACGTGGTAAATATATACATACACAAGAATAATGTATATAAGGATGAGTATATATTATGGTTGGAAACCATATAATATAATGGTGGTGGTTATTACATGAAAAATAGTTACGAACTATAAGGTATAAGTTTTTGGATGCAAATATTATTTGCTAAAGATAATGGAGTATATAATACAATGTATTATAATGGATGGTGGGAAACTAATACAATATAATAATGCATGCATACATGCAACTATAGGTTGTATACCTAAATCTAATGGTGGATAAGATTAAAGAAATATAATGAATTAAACTTAACAGTCGAAATGTTTTGACATACGAATTTTAGTAACAAAGCCGACCAGTTTAGAGAAACCCGTAACAAAAACTGTAGAAATCCGGGGATGAACTGTCGGGGTTACTTGTTATTCGGAAATACCGGATGTAGTTAGTCATGGAGACTGACCTATAGTTTTAATACCGTTTAGATCATACTTCAGACGAGGACGCTTGACGAGCTAGTGGTCTACACTGCGCATCCTAGGTCTTGGTGAACGGTATGTAAAGGGGTTTGATCCGAGTTGTCCTAAGGAAACTCCTTGGGCTCGGATTTGTTTGATATCACTTGTGTGTTAAGTGTTTTGATACATGTATGTGTTTAAGTGTTACTGCATTAATTATTTATGCACGAGCGTCCCACGGGACTAACACTACGTCGACTATAGATCGACTTATATAAACATACATATACGTTATTGTGATGACATGACGGTTACTTGATATAATACCATATATCACTAAAAAAAATGACATTTACCAACGGAATTTTTCCGTTGGTATAGGTAAAATATCCGTTGGTATAGATACGAATTGGCTATTCCAACGGAAAAATTTCCGTTGGCATATGTACCGTGGGTATTGACCTGTACCAACGGAAAACACATCCGTTGTAGCAGGGGTTGAAGCTTATGCCAACGGTTTTTTCCGTCAGTAAAGACGATGAAAAAACTGTTGTCAAAACCCAGTTGAACGCACCTATAGTAACAGATGAATCCGTAGGTAAACATTCACCCTATGCCAACGGTTTTTCCGTTAGTAAAGATGATGGAAAAAACTGTTGTCAAAGCCCAACTGAACACACCTATAGCAACAGATATATCCGTGGGTAAACATCCCCCTATGCCAACAGTTTTTCCGTCAGTAAAGACAACAGAAAAACTGTTGCCAAAGCCCAAAAGAACACACCTATAGTAACAGATAAATCCGTAGATAACATTCGGCATATGCCAACAGATTTCCCGTAACATCAGCTGTACAAGACACTTTGAAACCAACTTCAATCACATCTAATATATAACATAATGTATTTTTAAATGTTTGCTACAAAGCCTAACAAACTTAAAAAGTTACAACATAGAAAAAGCTAAGTCGTTTACAGCGCAACAAGCTGGACAAAATGTTTTG
The DNA here is from genome assembly GCA_023374045.1 of Limonium bicolor. NCBI lineage: Eukaryota > Viridiplantae > Streptophyta > Magnoliopsida > Caryophyllales > Plumbaginaceae > Limonium > Limonium bicolor. The sequence continues at coordinate 306,833,805 of CM041779.1, forward strand.
GTGCCAGCCTTCAATTCAAAATACAGACATTTTATCCAATAATGTTTTCATTTTGAAATCTAACTTCATCCAATATGTTGTCATTCCATCTACTGCACTATCTTTCAAGTTGATCCATCTTTTCTACTATCTGGAGTACTTGTTGGTGAGGGTGGTTCATTTCCACTAGCACCCGTCGAAGCCTGTAAAAACAAGTAATTTAGTAAGAGATTATTAAATCCAACACTAGCACATGAGTGCAGCACTAAATAGTATAAACAGACTCTAAAAGCAAGATGAAAATTCAAGTGAACAGGATGGACTATTGTGGTCCGCAGCAGCACTTAAACAGGATGGTTAATTTCAAATACAAACGTATAACATTCTACAAGGATATATTACCAATAATATAAAGAAATGGACTATTGTGGTCCGCAGCAACACAACTAATTAAAGAAGCCAGCCTGGTGCTTTGCATTAAAATAATCTCCAATTCTTAGAAAACAATCTCAACAAAATCAACCTATCTTTACACGCGAAGGAGGTAAACAGTTTTGATCATTTTTCACACCAAAAATCAATGAAAATAAAATCTATACAACAAGAAAAACAACGTTGCTAGATTCCATCACCAGAGGACAGTCCTAGTCTACAAAGGTTTCAAAAAGTATGTATCTGATTGGGAGGTTTTAGTACTGCCTACGCTTGACTAAACAACACACCACATAATTTCAGACAATCCAAAGTGACAATTTGATAGAGATGTGGGGACCACCGTGAGACAGAACTGAAAAGTTTGGCATGTCTACAAGAGGAGGGCCAAAAAGCAAGCAGCAGCAAACACACAAGTGACAACACCGAGATGAAAAGAGAGGGACCACTGCCAGCTATGTCCTATCCTCAATACTACTGTTGTTTCTGTTATTACCTTTTTGTTATTATGATATGCCCTATTTCGATTTCTTCTAGTAGCAAGACTATAAATATGTAAGTAGGACAGTCCGTAAGGGGCATATGGAGAATTAGCTTATTAGGCCATTTCTGGTTATGCAGGGTACGCCCTGAGACAATAGGCTCCTTCAGGAGAGTTTTCCCTGTTTCATTGCCTGACCTGTTTTGGAAATCTGCGTGCAAGGCTTCACGCCATTCTATCCCATGAACTAATATATTGAGCTATCTCATTTATCTGTTGCCTACATGAGTCCTGGCTACTTTATTCTTATCATAATTACACAATCCAAAGCTTGACTAAACAATACACCATAGAATTTCAAACAATCCAAACAGACAATACACAATCCAAAGCTTGACTAAACAACATAATACAAAATTTCAGACAATCCAAACAGACAATTACATAATTCAAAGCTTGACTAAACAACAGACCATAACATTTCAAACAATCCAAACAAACAATTACACAATCCAAAGCTTGACTAAACAGCACACCACAAAATTTCAGACAAGTATTGGTTTAAACAATTGAAGACGAGTCAAGTTATTTGTCTATGTGACCCGTCCAATTAACACACAAAAAGGAACAAAATTGAATTGAAGGCCATTGCTGAATACCTGGATAATTCCACTGTCTATCATTAATTTTTCCACTGAGAAGCTTGGACTGAAGTCCTTGATCACATCCGCTAAACCAAAGACCACTTTGTACAATGCATCCACTTCCTTCTGACGAGTCTCTGACATTTTTGAATTTGAAGAACATGCTCCATCGGACAGCATCACCTTCCCCATACACCTTACACGACCTTTTTTCTCTGGTCCTTTATATTTTGAGTAGACATCATCTTTCCAGCTCAGCTCTTCTCCTTTAGACTGTGTATAACCAGTAGCTTCTAGGCCAGCCTTCATTGCTTCCTATAAAAATGCAAATCTACAAGTCAGTAACTTTCACACTAGTTATAATCAAACAACATAAAAATGATCAAAATATAATACCGCAATTGTTGCAGCCTCTGGTGTCACATACTCGCCCGTTCCTTGCTATACCGAGTTTCGACAAGGACATTTTATCTTCGCATCCTCAGGTTTCCCTTCAAAGAGACAATCCACCAATACACAAGCACCATTTTTGAATTCTCTTGATGTTTTTGGTTTAAGAGTCCAACTTGTATCCATTGATAACACTTCCTTCCAATAAGGCTAAACTGCTAAACTATGTAAACAGAAGTAAATTTAATAATTCGCTATCAAATCTATCTAAATCTGTAACAGCAGTATAAAAGACATTATAGAAGCATTTGTAAGCTTTTATCAACGTTAAGAAGTATTGTATCTGGATTTAACGAAACAGTAGCAGCAGCTATTCAGAAGCATATATGAGAAAAATGTAAGTTTCGGAGCTATTTCAAATTGTCATATCCACGACAATTGAGCTGGAAAAATAGTAAAAAGCTTCAGCCAAGAAAAACACTTCTTAGAAGTGCAAAAACAGCTAAGTTTAGACTAGTTAAACAAACCATTTACACTCAAATATTATGTCATTCATAACAGTGTAACAGGTTGAAATTTATAGTCCAAAACAAGTATTTGATAGCTAAAGTAGAACAACTGCAATAACAGTAACAGAAGAAAATCGATCAAACATTAGTTTCCGGTACTCTGAATGGAACAAAATTATTCTAGTTTTCTGGCATGAACATGTTATCCACTCATTCTAAAATATGTAAATGGTTTTACAATGTAACCAAAATTGACAAATTGCAATACTGATCAAAAGAGAGGGAAAAGAAAGAACTAATTGGAATGTTTAATTGATCATCTTCGTTGAAGTGTTATCAGTCAAAGGGAAAGGATCAAACAGGTAAATGTGTGGAAAAGTTTGAAGAAAATTATGGTGGCTACATGAAATACCCCAAACTTAAATATAGTGATTAAGATAATTCTAATCCTTATTTAATAGCCTAGTAATGCTTAAGTAATATTGGTAAGGAAAAATAAATCCAAAAGAAATAAAGAAACGCTTATAAAGCGAAAAATGCTAAATAAGTGTTAAATAACCATAAGAGGTGCGAGACCTCGGTTAGAGTATTATATGGATTCTTAAGGCTTAATAATGCCTAAATAATATAAGGGAACAACTCCTGAAGAAAACGGAGCCTTAAAATGGATTAAAAGCATAAACGAACCTTAAAGCGCGTTTTTCGAGGAAACCGGGAAAACGTGACTTTAAGCGGGTCAAACAGACTCGTAACAATTTTGGTCAACTAAATAGTCACTAATAAATATTAGTGGAGCTTTAGAACCAATAAAATTAATTAAACGAGAAAATTCCGGAAAACGGGTTCCGGTTAGTAAAAACTGTAACAACCGGGAAGTTGTGGGTGAGAATACAATTAAACAAACTTAGTGTGTCCACTTTGCAAATAAAAATTTAAAATGTGTGTGTGTGTGTCTATGGGGGCCGGCCAGCTTCCCTCTCACTCACCCCCTTTATTACTTTGTAACTCACAAGAAGACAAGGAAATAAAGAAAGAAAAAAAAAGAGACTCTCTCTCCTATTCTATCCCTCTCTCACGTAACCATCCCCCCTTCCTTCTCTATTCTCTCTATTTTCTTCTTGCTCCTGCGCAGCCATGGAGAATTAGAAGAACCCACAAAACTCTTCACTTCTCTCCTCTCTTTGAGTACTCAAACCTTCTCCAAATCCAATAAAAATTACACCATTGGAATCCCCTTGCAAAGGAGAACATTTTCATCCTTCCAAAAATCGAAAACGACCACTTTCATTTCGGTGGGTATTCTCCATTTGAAGATTCAAGTCCACCATTAGAAGCACCTTCACCTCCTTGTCATTTTGAGGTAAAAACATTCTTGAAAACCCATCTTTTTCTAGCCCTCATTTGCAAAACGAAAATTCAAAGTAAGCCTTGCTTTGCTCTTTGCATTCCAGCCGATTTTGGCTTCTCTTAAGGGCTAGGAATCTTGCTCTCTTGCTAGACAAGAACTTCATTCATTGGTGGGAAGGTAATACTCTTTCCTAAACTCTAAAACATCTAAATTCTAGGGTTAGTATAAAATGAGTACTAAGTAGTTGTGTGTATTGGTATGGGGTGATGTAGCATTGCCCATTCCTTGAGCAAAAACCGAGAACAAGGAAGAAAGAAAGAAGGAAGAAGAGAAGGAAAGGAAAGAAAGAGAAACTAACAAGACAAGGTAAAATACTCCTACCTTGGGTTGGTTTGTGTATTGTATTGTAACAGTTTTTGAGTAGTAAAAATGAGTAATGTATTGAGTAATGAGTAGTAAGTATGTTGTAGTATAATGAGGAATGATATTATAACAGTTTTGAAGTTTTTAAATGATGTTTAAAAACTTGGGAAAACATTGGGTATAGAATGTGTATGTGCAGGAATTTTATGGTGTTGTAGTGGAGTTGAAATGTGAGTATAATGTGTGGTATAAACAGGTTGTGAAAATGAGCCATTGTGAGCTGAAGTAGTGTGTGAGCAAAGTAAGAATTACAGGGGAGACTATGTCAAATTTTGTGTAGGAATGAGAGGACTTAAGTGTTTAAGAAGAGGAAGTAACCTAGGTGGTAGCTAGGTGTATTTGGAGAGTTTAAAAGGAGTGTTTAGTATCTTGAAACAGATTTGGATATGAGGTTGTGAAGAGGATGGAACTAGGATATGAGTAAGGTATTTAAGATGCTAATAGTAGCACTATGCAAGGGAGTATTGGAGTATAAGAGTTGAGGGAAAAATCTGTAGCAGAGAGAAGAAAACAAAATCTGTAGCAAGAGGTATTGGATTTCATTGGAGGAATTAGGAAGAATGAGAGTACAAGACTTAGTAAAATGAATGTTGGACTTGGGTATAGATGTTGTAATTGCTTGGAAATGTATTTGGGATGCTAGTAATGGTATTGGTAGTAGAAGTATTGGGAGAGGATTGAGTTTTAAAAATCTGTAGCAAAAGAGAAACAAAAACTGTTGCATGTGTTGAAGATGAAGTGAGAAAAATGTGTAAGTTGATTTAGAAGTGAAAAATGAATTTGATGGATGAACTTAGGTGAATTAGAGGATTTAATTAGTGTTTAAACATGTAGTAAACATGTGGAAATGAGTAGGAAAAGATTGGGTGAGAATTGAGGTGAATTTGAAGCCCAAAGTAGATAATTAAAAGGGGTTCTGCAGCCGACCTACCCAGGCGACCTACCCCAGACTGGGTCGGTCGGGCTGAATTCTGTAACTCGGGTGCCCTCTGCAGCCGACCTACCCAGGCGACCTACCCAGAGTGGGTCGGTCGGCCTTTATAAAAAAAAAAAATTAAATTAAAATTAATTACATAGATATATATAAATATATATATATATATATATACACATATATATATAATACATACATATATATATACACATATATAAAAATACATATATATATATATATATATACATATAATATAAATATAATATACACATATATATACATACATATATATGTGTGCATGAGTAAGGCGTTAATGCTAAAGTAAAGAAGGTAAGAAAGTTGTGAATATAAAGAATATTAAGTTATACCGAAATAACGGGATAACGGGGTAAGTACGGGAGTAGTAATTATGTATGTGTAATGCTTAGTATTAATTGAATCATTTGACATGTAGTCATTGGTTCAAGAATAAGGATCGAGGAACAAGAGTGAACCAAGGGACAAGGGAACACCCGGTAAAGTAACTTCGGTAAAAAGTATGATTTCCTCATGCCCTGTATCCTAACTTGGTTACCCCGATTTGTGTGCTTATGTGATCACCAACAAGATAAATGCAGAATCGGATTTAGATTGCACTTATATGTGTTTGAACTATATTGTTCTTTTTATGCTCTTGAACATTAGTTTGTATAATTCATGAAATGTATGAATGGAAATGAAGTGTATGTGTAAGTATGAGTACTTGTGTATGTAAGTATGTATGGAAGTGATTATGGACTTCTACTAATTCCTAACAACCTAACTCCTAACATGAGTATTGAGTAAAATGGAATGAGTAGAAGCCCGATATAGTTTCGGCCACGCGTGAGGATAAGGAACCACAAGAGGTTGGAACCGAATCCTGGCTATGATCTTTTCCTTGGACCAATTCCCTTGTATGGGTAGTATCCTGGATTAGTGGGCCACCCTAAAGCCCGGTGGGGGAAGTAGTATTCCCTGCCTGGAGGTCATACCGACTTAACGGAAGTAAAGTATGTATGAAGTAAGTATTGTATGTGTATTGGTCTTGACTATTGTAAGTCATCGACCGGAGGTAAAAGAGTATCGAACACCCGATAAACCCCGGTGCGTGAATAAGCAAGCTAACTGGACCTTGTATGTATTGGAGAATTGTATCTCCGTATTGCGTATTGAATCTGTAATGAGTATGTATTGTGTATGTGTATTCTGGAAGTGGTAAGTAAGCATTGGTTGACTTGTATTGTCTTCCAAGCATGTGTTGTACTGTGCGTATGTATGTATACCTCGTGTAGTATTGTAGTATCGTGAATGGAAGCATGTATGTATGTATGTATGTTGAATGTATGTATTGCAAATGAATTGCATGTATTCGACCAAATGGTCGGCGTACCCTCGCTAGTACGCGGGGTATGCGGTTATCATATTCAGCGTAAGCTGACCCCCTCGGGGGACCATTTTTAGTGTGCAGGTACCCGGAGCGAATACGGTCAAGGTAAGAGACCGGTGGCGCGCTAGTAATTAGAAGTACCTAGTTTGTGAGGAATGGGTAGCAGATTGACTCCTAGTAGTGTGTATGAATTTGGGAGAAGTATTGTATTGATTTTGGAACCTAGTAAACTCGGTATGCGTAGTGTATTATCTTGTACGGAATTGTGGAGTGTTGTATTGAATGGAGTAATGTATCGAATGGAGTATGTAGTATCCAGTATGTAATGAGAGTATGTATTGTATTAAGTAGTACTCGGATATTCCGGTCCATCAGACCGATGCTGTGTAGCAGTAGTAGCCTTGTTAGTCACGTGGGTGACTAACGGCATTGTATCACCCGATGTATGTAAGTATGTATCCGCTGCGTGACTCGGGAAGCACGAGGAGATTGGACGGTAATGACTGAATTAATAGTAGGGGTGTTACAAAAAGTGGTATCAGAGCGAAGTATCGCTCTGATGACTGGAAATACCGAGTTCAGGAATACCGAGTTAGGAATTAGAAGCTTAGGGCTAAGGGCTGAGTGTTAGCATTAGATATGCTAGTTAGGAACTACCGGTGAGTACCGGATACCTACAATACCAGTCCCGCCCACCGCAAACCCCATTGTATAACTTGGGAAAGGACGCCAGAGAAAAAAAGCTTCTCATACTCGGGGAAAACCCGATCTGGCAGTTGTGAAGTAATCACACAGTAAACAAGGACCGACGTATGGTAGATTCCAAGAAATGGAAGACCCGGAAGTGGATCCCGGTTGAACAACAATAGCCACACTTAATAGCGGTAGTATAAACACTCCAACCACAAGGAGGCTATAACTTGCAATAGCATGGGGCGACATGCTTAGCAGTCGCATAACCCAGCTAAACAACCCGCAACAGGAAAGGAAGCACTAACCGTGCAACGAAATGGAAACAGGAGCAGTAATGAAACCCGAGACACAAGTCTACGGGACAACAGTAATAGCCAAGCACACCACCAACGGTGAGAGCTGGCTAAGGACATAGTCGGGAGTGACTGACTCCAAAACTACAACGCCAAAAAGGTTACAAACCTGGCCAACATAGCTCAGACAGCTACAGGATATTCACAAGATAAATCTGACGTAACTACAACTGTAGTGCCTAAACCAAATCAGGCTCAGTAACCACAACAAACGTGTGGGAATAAGCAACAAGGAACAACACAACCAAGTCAAAGGGAAGCTCCAAGGATTGGAGAAGTACCCTGATCAATGACAGCTATGTCAAACTCACTGAGAAGTTACTTAGAAGAGTGATTAACCCAAGTAAATGATCAACAAGATCAAAGGAAGAGTAAGCAAGATTACCAATTATGAATGGAAACCATACCGTGATCGGTATAGAATTACCCAAAAACCACCAGTACCGCGCACTTGCCACGGCAAGTGCAGTAAGGGCAGAAATATGTAAAGAAAACTCAACGCACAGTACATAGTAATGTACCGTGGCTACAGAAGCAACTACAGGATCACACATCCTAACAACTAGAAGTATGGAACCTTAGAAAGGCCTAACGCCGGATCACTGTATTTAGAACATACCGGTCAGCGAGAAGCTCGACTTGGTCAAGACCTCAAACATGGCTACACCATGAGAGACTTCTTTTAACACCGAACCATAATTTTTTTGAAACCCAAAATTCTTCTTTCAAAACCACAATTTTTTTAAAACCTTGGATTTTTAAACCAAACAACAGAATTACGGTGAGTATCATAGAATGATACAAGAGGAGTTGACAATAGAATACTTCACCTAGGCGTGTGACGAACACTACGAGTGTACCCAATTACGGGATGTGGGACAACCGCACTCCGAAGGAGCTTGTGGGCCTGACAAATAGTCGGGTAAGTGGTAACGTATCAATAAGGTACCCCACGTATGTATACATGTAGTGTACGAAACACGGGAAGTAGTCGACTCCGTTCTACGGACCATGAGTAAGCCAAACCAGAACAACTGGAACTCCTCAGAGGAACTCAGCTAAGAAATATATGGAAGGACTCAGAGAATCCATCTGAGATAAGGAATAGGAACTAGGGAGTGCAAAGAGCACATCTAGTAAGTATAGACATTGGATATGTCTCAGGACATCAATAAATACATGACAGCTGGAAGTATACCCAGCCTAAACACAGTAAGGCAATCGCCTAACATGAACACTATAATGCTCGACAAATGGGATAGAACTCCCAAGAGCAATCACGAGATTACCATGAAGTAAAATCTATCATTGAAGGGAATATTAAACCTAGTCTCAAGCGCTAGGAGCAAGTATAAACGGTCTACCCAACGACGGGAGACGTTATAAATCTAAAGGGAATAGCTTAATACAACACCATAAGGCGGTATATAGGACAACACATGTCATAACCATCAGCCGGATGTAACGGCGTGATCTAACGGCACCCAGGAGCAATCCTTGAAGGGTGTCTGAGATAACAACAGTTGAACAAGTGTCTTGATAAGAGCACGGAAGCTAGAACAAACATTCGGTTAGAACACCGAAGGGATTTCACTTAACAGGAAATACCCTAAATTAGCATCAGCTTGCCTAAAGGGTCTCCTATGAACGGAAGCGTGATGTCACGACTTACCATGGAGCCTAGTAATACCTCCAACTTACGGAGTATACATGGGTAGAAACATGTATAAGCAGCTTGCAAAGAGCATAGCTTGCAGCAATAAGGCTTAAAAGCCACCAACCAACTACGTTGTGTGAACTCAAACAGTGGCAAAACCCACACCATTACTAACAGGACTTGCAAGAATATTATCCCATATGACAAGAAATCCACAACTGGACCATCAATTCAAACTCAACCTCTGAGTGGCTTGGAGTAATGGTCAACTCAGCGTCACTGTCACTAGAGCATCAGTCTAGTATGCAGTTGACAAGCTTTAACTACCTTCATGCCTCCTGTAGCAATGATAACACAGGGGCACAAGAATCGGGATAAATGCCAACATTGGCCTAGTCCACACTTGGACACTACGAGAAAACCGAGGGAAGACACCTCTTGTTAACCAAGATCACCAATGTGGTGAAGATGCGAACCCTTAGAAAAGGCTTCCATCTACTATAACAACAAAACCTATGCATAGATATTGCCAAGAGACAACGAATACGGAAATGAGATTTCCAAACCACTACGCCACAAGAGGCCGTGGACTGTAGAAGCACATCGCTTAAGAGCATCGAAGCTCGAAGGAGTAAGTATACTCCTTATTCACCCAATCATGTGGTGAACCATTGTATAAATACTTACACGGTAAACCTTGTCATGAGACCCATGAGTGGAAACACACCCCCTCAACGAGAACTTTCACCTATCAGTGATAGAACACTCTTTAATTGGAGAACGGGACCAGAAAACCCTTGAAGCTTCTTGGATGTTCCGGTGATGTATACGCAAAAGTAAAACCGCATAGCTAGAGCCTACGATCAATGCTCAGCACTATGAGACAGTAATTGTCACAAACAATCAATGAGTGTGCACATTGCACACCATGGATGACCGGCGCTCAAGAGAGCTTGTAACCCGATAAACCACTTCATCTTTGGTCAACCAAGTTATTGGCAAACGATATCATGAATGAGGAAGTAATGTGAGGTGAGCTAACCTACACATGAAACCTAAATTGGAATAAAACATCCCCACAATGGGAAGATAATAGTATCGCGGTATACTACGACAACCGTCATACATATGACTAGGAACCTCCTAGTGTTTGTACACCATAAGGAAATGATGCCAACGATGGCAAGGAGTAAAGGTAAGCTACCACAAAACGGAGACCGTAAAAACGACATTGTATAGTGAGTAAGAATACGGTGCGCAACAAGCGACCGCTATGAGGAAGTAGTTGGACAATGACACGAAGTATAAGTATGAGATGACAAGCAGAAATATTCATCCCTATCACATAAGTGATTTACTGCCAAGCGTTTACGCCTCTGCACTCTGTATGACTGAGTGTTTTGGTATTGCACTCGCGCAGTAATGATCTAATGCGATAGCTAGGAATATGGGAAATGTAAACCGTAGTAAACCCTTCTTTCACCAACAACATGGCATAAGCCAGTCAAGCAAGCTTAGCAACAAACCGTGCGGCCTAAGGCCAAAGAAGCACGAAGAGTGTAAGCACACTAACAATCACAAGATGTGAATTCCATTGGAATAAAAGGTGAAAAAGACTGAAGAAAGTCACTTGGACCGACGCATTGAGAATGCAAGGTCATACAAGCAAAGAACACTTGTACTGAACCAGAAGAACTGGTATTATTCAGAAGCTAGTGACAACAGAGGAAGCACTGCAACTAGGTAGTGACTTAACCTCGCCCGACAACAAGTCGGAGGAACTTAGGGAATAATCGTGGGAGTACGAATAGTACGTGTAATAGATTACCAGAGAGCTGGTTACAATCTAAAACTCATTGAGTTCAAACAGCGGTAAAAGAATACCACACTGTTAGTAAACCTTATTTCCATAATAGAGGATAAAAAGGTGATGTATAGCACATTAAGGATAACATGAAGGGTGAGTAACCCAAGTTATCAGGGTCGCGCAGCAGAAGCTAGTGGGCCCTAGCTAGGAAATGTAATACACCTAGTAAGTATGAAAGAATGGCTATTAATGCCTTGAAGCCTAATAGGCTAGAACTGAATTAATTATGAGTTAAATAAACTCATATAGGAATCCTCGGTGCAAAGACTAAACCATTGGTATGGTTAAGACCCTTTGACCAGAGCATATTGTATAGTATATCGTAGTGAAGCTAAACGCTTCAGATTGCCCAAATCGAGTAAACCAATGTTTAATAGTAACATATGGTAGATTACGTGGGCGTAATCCCTTTTAAGGGGGGTAGAGCGAAAACCGCTTAATGTAAGTTTCATGACAAAACACAGAAACTATAATGTGCATAGCACAAATGAGAATCGAATTGATGATTGGTACTTATGTTAAATAAACATACGTATTCATTCATATTGTAACTGTGGTAATCGGGCACAAGAGATGCGAATACCATAGGATGAATATACCCATCTTGTAACCCCAGTGTAAAAATATTAGTAAAGAGGAGTATAGTAACTCTTGGGGAAACGATAATCCCTGTAGCGTGCGCCTATCTGAAGTTAGACATGGCATTACGATGCTTGAGTCGGTATAAAACCGATGTATAACCTAGAGGAAATTGAGTTCCCTAGGTGATTGTCTTGATACAATTGAGAATGAGTAGTGGACGGAGCTCCACAAGTATTGTATTCTTAAAGAAGTAGTACGGATCGTCTACGAGTAGTAGAGGAATGTAGCCCACAAGTGGTGTATTCGTAAGTATGTTATTGGAAGTAAATTAAGGACAGCTGAATTTCATAAGTATTGTATTCCCTAGTCAGAATAGTAGAGAAGATTGATGAAATGAGCATTTAGGCATCGAATTCCGAGGAAAGTATTTGGGAAGTAGATTGAGAATGGCTGATGGACTGAATTCCATCCTTTGGAGTGTTGTATGAAATGTAATTACGACTAGGAAGAGTAAAAAAGTAGAAAATGAAAATGATTGAATTATCTGTTGTTTGAAACGGATGTGGGAAGTCGAACTTGATCCTGATCAGATCGAAGGGAACACCGCTGGGGTGGAAAGATAGTTCAACACTGATGCTGATCACATCAGGGTCGAATGATTCTTGAAGCTCCCCTCAAGTGGTCACAAGAATCACGCATAGGGTAGAAGCAATAAATACAAACTGGAATTTGGAGTTGTATGCTTTGGAAAATTTCTAAGTAGTAGTTGCGAAAGAATTTTTCTTAGCCTGAAGATGAAGGATTTGCAAGAGCGTATGCCTGAGAAGGTAGTAGAGTATCGTATTGTATTATTCCAAGGGCAGCGGGACATAGAAGAGTCCTGTGTCTAGATGACCTGAGTGCCTGCGGGATTGTAACGTGTATTGCATTGCTTTGGGGATAGCTTTGCACTGTATGTATGTATGAACCTTGTAATGTGGAACCAGATGGTTGGATGTAATGCGGATTGGAGTAATTATTGTACATTTGTATGGTATGGAATGTAGGAATCTTGAGTAATGGATTGAGGAATTGTAAGGAGGAAGAATGTACGACGTTTGGTATAGACAAGTAAGAATGAGCAAGCATTGTAACCCTATAACCTCGAGCAACTTTGAGGACAAAGTTCTTAAGGGGGGTAGATTGAAATACCCCAAACTTAAATATAGTGATTAAGATAATTCTATCCGTATTTAAGGGCCTAATAATGCCTAAGTAATATTGGTAAGGAAAAATAAATCCAAAAGAAATAAAGAAACGCTTAAAAAGCGAAAAACGCTAAATAAGCGTTAAATAACCATAGGAGGTGCGAGACCTCGGTTAGCGTATTATATGGATTTTAAGGCTTAATAATGCCTAAATAATATAAGGGAACAACTCCCGAAGAAAACGGATCCTTAAAATGGATTAAAAGCTAAACGAACTTAAAGCGCGTTTTTCGAGGAAACCGGGAAAACGTGACTTTAAGTGGTCAAACAGACTCGTAACAATTTTGGTCAACTAAATAGTCACTAATAAATATTATGGGAGCTTAGAATCAATAAAATTAATTAAACGAGAAAATTCCGGAAAACGGGTTGGTTAGTAAAAACTGTAACAACCGGGAAGTTGTGGGGTGAGAATGCAATTAAACAACTTAGTGTGTCCACTTTGCAAATAAAAATTTAAAATGTGTGTGTGTGGGAATGTGTACAGCGTGCCACTTCCCTCTAACACATACTATTCAACTTCTCTTACATAACTCACAAGAAGACAAGGAAATAGAAAGAAAAAAAACACCTCTCTCTCTATTTATCCCTCTCTCACGTAACCTCCCCCCTTCTCTCTATTCTCTCTATTTCTTCTTCCTCCTGCGCAGCCATGGAGAATTGAAGAACCCACAAAACTTTCACTTCTCTCTCTCTCTTTGAGTACTCAACCTTCTCCAAATCAAATAAATTACACCATTGGAATCCCCTTGCAAAGGAGAACATTTTCCTCCTTCCAAAATCGAAAACGACCACTTCATTTCGGTGGGTATTCTCCATTTGGAGCTCAAGTCCACCATTAGAAGCACCTTCACCTCCTTGTCATTTGAGGTAAAAAACATTCTTGAAAACCCATCTTTTTCTAGCCCTCATTGCAAAACGAAAATTCAAAGTAAGCCTTGCTTTGCTCTTTGCATTCCAGCCGATTTTGGCTTCTCTTAAGGGCTAGGAATCTTGCTCTCTTGCTAGACAAGAACTCATTCATTGGTGGGAAGGTAATACTCTTTTCTAAACTCTAAAACATCTAATTCTAGGGTTAGTATAAAATGAGTACTAGTAGTTGTGTGTATTGGTATGGGGTGCTGTAGCATTGCCCATTCCTTGAGCAAAAACCGAGAACAAGGAAGAAAGAAAGAAGGAAGAAGAGAAGGAAAGGAAAGAAAGAGAAACTAACAAGACAAGGTAAAATACTCTTACCTTGGGTTGGTTTGTGTATTGTATTGTAACAGTTTTTGAGTAGTAAAATGAGTAATGTATTGAGTAATGAGTAGTAAGTATGTTGTAGTATAATGAGGAATGATATAACAGTTTTGAAGTTTTTAAATGATGTTTAAAACTTGGGAAAACATTGGGTATAGAATGTGTATGTGCAGGAATTTATGGTGTTGTAGTGGAGTTGAAATGTGTGGTATAAACAGGTGTGAAAATGAGCCATTGTGAGCTGAAGTAGTGTGTGAGCAAAGTAAGAATTAGGGGAGACTATGTCAAATTTTGTGTAGGAATGAGAGGACTTAAGTGTTTAAGGAGGAGTAACCAGGTGGAGCTAGGTGTATTTGGAGAGTTTAAAGGAGTGTTTAGTATCTTGAAACAGATTGGATATGAGGTTGTGAAGGGATGGAACTAGGATATGAGTAAGGTATTTAAGATGCTAATAGTAGCACTATGAAAGGGAGTATTGGAGTATAAGAGTGAGGGAAAAATCTGTAGCAGAGAGAAGAAAACAAAATGTAGCAAGAGGTATTGGATTTCATTGGAGGAATTAGGAAGAATGAGAGTACAAGACTAGTAAAATGAATGTTGGACTTGGGTATAGAGGTTGTAATTGCTTGGAAATGTATTTGGGATGCTAGTAATGGTATTGGTAGTAGAAGTATTGGATGAGAGGTTGAGTTTAAAAAATCTGTAGCAAAAGAGAAACAAAACTGTTGCATGTGTTGAAGATGAAGTGAGAAAAATGTGTAAGTTGATTTAGAAGTGAAAAATGAATTTGATGGATGAACTAGGTGAATTAGAGGATTTAATTAGTGTTTAAACATGTAGTAAACATGTGGAAATGAGTAGGAAAAGATTGGGTGAGAATTGAGGTGAATTTGAAGCCCAAAGTAGATAATTAAAAGGGGTTCTGCAGCCGACCTACCCAGGCGACCTACCCCGACTGGGTCGGTCGGGCTGAATTCTGTAACTCGGGTGCCCTCTGCAGCCGACCTACCCAGGCGACCTACCCAGAGTGGGTCGGTCGGCCTTTATAAAAAAAAAAAATTTAATTAAAATTTAATTACAAGAGATATATATAAATACACAGATATAGATATCTATATATACATATACATATATATATAAATACATACATATATATATACACATATATATATAAATACATAAATAATATATATATTACATATATATATATAAATATAATATATACATATATATATACATACATATATATGTGTGCATGAGTAAGGCGTTAATGCTAAAGTAAAGAAGGTAAGAAAGTGTGATATAAAGAATATTAAGTTATACCGAAATAACGGGATAACGGGGTAAGTACGGGAGTAGTAAATTATGTATGTATTAATGCTTAGGATTAATTGAATCAATTGACATGTAGTCATTGGTTCGAGAATAAGGATCGAGGAACAAGAGTGAACCAAAGACAAGGGAACACCCGGTAAAGTAAATTCCGGTAAAAGGTATGATTTCTTCATGCCCTGTATCCTAACTTGGTTACCCCGATTTGTGTGCTTATGTGATCACCAACAAGATAAATGCATGAATCGGATTTATGACACTTATATGTGTTTGAACTATATTGTTCTTGTTTATGCTCTGAACATTTAGTTTGTATAATTCATGAAATGTATGAATGGAAATGAAGTGTATGTGTAAGTATGAGTACTTGTGTATGTATGTATGTATGGAAGTGAGTATGGACTTCTACTAATTCCTAACAACCTAACTCCTAACATGAGTATGAGTAAATGGAATGAGTAGAAGCCCGATATAGTTTCGGCCACGCGTGAGGATAAGGAACCACAAGAGGTTGGAACCGAATCCTGGCTATGATCTTTTCCTTGGACCAATTCCCTTTGTATGGGTAGTATCCTGGATTAGTGGGCCACCCTAAAGCCCGGTGGTGGGAAGTAGTATTCCCTGCCCGGAGGTCATACCGACTTAACTGGAAGTAAAGTATGTAAGAAGTAAGTATGTATGTGTATTGGTCTTGACTTGTAAGTCATTGACCGGAGTAAAGAGTATCGAACACCCGATAAACCCGGGTGCGTAATGAAGCTAACTGGACCTTGTATGTATTGGAGAATTGTATCTCCGTATTGCGTATTGAATATGTAATGAGTATGTATTGTGTATGTGTATTCTGGAAGTGGTAAGTAAGCATTGGTTGACTTGTATTGTCTTCCAAGCATGTGTTGTACTGTGCGTATGTATGTACCTTGTGTAGTATTGTAGTATCGTGAATGGAAGCATGTATGTATGTATGTATGAATGTATGTATTGCAAATGAATTGCATGTATTCGACCAAATGGTCGGCGTACCCTCGCTAGTACGCGGGGTATGCGGTTATCATATTCAGCGTAAGCTGACCCCCTCGGGGGACATTTTTAGTGTGCAGGTACCCGGAGCGAATACGGTCAAGGTAAGAGACCGGTGGCGCGCCTTGTAATTAGAAGTATCTAGTTGTGAGGAATGGGTAGCAGATTGATTCCTAGTAAGTGTGTATGAATTTGGGAGAAGTATTGTATTGATTTTGGAACCTAGTAAACTCGGTATGCGTAGTGTATTATCTTGTACGGAATTGTGGAGTGTTGTATTGAATGGAGTAATGTATCGAATGGAGTATTGTAGTATCCAGTATGTAATGAGAGTATGTATTGTATTAAGTAGTACTCGGATATTCCGGTCCATCAGACCGATGCTGTATGTAGCAGTAGTAGCCTTGTTAGTCACGTGGGTGACTAACGGCATTGTATCACCCGATGTATGTAAGTATGTATCCGCTGCGTGACTCGGGAAGCACGAGGAGATTGGACGGTAATGACTGAATTAATAGTAGGGGTGTTACAAAAGTGGTATCAGAGCGAAGTATCGCTCTGATGACTGGAAATACCGAGTTCAGGAATACCGAGTTAGGAATTAGAAGCTTAGGGCTAAGGGCTGAGTGTTAGCATTAGATATGCTAGTTAGGAACTACCGGTGAATACCGGATACCTACAATACCAGTCCCGCCCACCGCAAACCCCATTGTATAACTTGGGAAAGGACGCTAGAGAGAAGAAAAGCCTTCTCATACTCGGGGAAAACCCGATCTGGCAGTTGTGAAGTAATCACACAGTAAACAAGGACCGACGTATGGTAGATTCCAAGAAATGGAAGACCCGGAAGTGGATCCCGGTTGAACAACAATAGCCACACTTAATAGCGGTAGTATAAACACTCCAACCACAAGGAGGCTATAACTTGCAATAGCATGGGGCGACATGCTTAGCAGTCGCATAACCCAGCTAAACAACCCGCAACAGGAAAGAAGCACTAACCGTGCAACGAAATGGAAACAGGAGCAGTAATGAAACCCGAGACACAAGTCTACGGGACAACAGTAATAGCCAAGCAACACCACCAACGGTGAGCTAGCTGGCTAAGGACATAGTCGGGAGTGACTGACTCCAAAACTACAACGCCAAAAAGGTTACAAACCTGGCCAACATAGCTCAGACAGCTACAGGAATATTCACCTGGGCCAACCATAGATCAGAACAGCTACAGGGAATTTCAAAAGATAAAATCTGATCGTCACTACACCGTAGTGCCTAAACCAAAGAGGCTCATAACCACAACAAAACGTGTGTGGGAATAAGCAACAAAGGAACAACAAACCAAGTCAAAGGGGAAGCTCCCAAGGATTGGAGAAGTACCTTGATTCAATGACAGCTATGTCAAACTCACTGAGGAAGTTACTTAGAAGAGTGATTTAACCCAAGTAAATGATCAACAAGATCAAAGGAAGAGTAAGCAAGATACCACCAATTATGAATGGAAACGAAACAATACGTGATCGGTATAGAATACCCAAAAAACAACCAGTACCGCGCACTTGCCACGGCAAGTGCAGTAGTAAGGGCAGGAAATATGTAAAGGAACTCTAACGCACCACAGGTACATAGTAATGTACCGTGGCTACAAGAAGCAACTACAGGATCACACATCCTAACAACTAGAAGTATGGAACTTAGAAAGGCCTAACGGCCGGATCACTGTATTTAGAACATACCGGTCAGCGAGAAGCTCGACTTGGTCAAGACCTCAAACAGGCTACACCATGAGAGACTTCTTTAAACACCGAACCATAATTTTTTTTGAAACCCAAAATTCTTCTTTCAAAACCACAATTTTTCTTTAAACCTTGGATTTTAAACCAAACCAACAGAATTACGGTGAGTATCATAGAATGATACAAGAGGAGTTGACAATAGAATACTTCACCTAGGCGTGTGACGAACACTACGAGTGTACCCAATTACGGGATGTGGGACAACCGCACTCCGAAGGAGCTTGTGGGCCTGACAAATAGTCGGGTAAGTGGTAACGTATCAATAAGGTACCCCACGTATGTATACATGTAGTGTACGAAACACGGGAAGTAGTCAACTCCGTTCTACGGACCATGAGTAAGCCAAACCAGAACAACTGGAACTCCAGTCGAACAGGGGAGGAACTCAGCTAAGAAGAAATAAGTATGGAAGGACTCAGAGAATCCATCTGAGATAAGGAATAGGAACTAGGGAGTGCAAAGAGCACATACTAGTAAGTATAGACATTGGATATGTCTCAGGACATCAATAAATACATGGCAGCTGGAAAGTATACCCAGCCTAAAACACAGTAAGGCAATCGCCTAACATGAACACTATAATGCTCGACAAATGGGATAGAACGCCCAAGAGCAATCACGAGATTACCATGAAGTAAAATCTATCATCGAAGGGAATATTAAACCTAGTCTCAAGCGCTAGGAGCAAGTATAAACGGCCTACCCAACGATGGGAGACGTTATAAATCTAAAGGGAATAGCTTAATACAACACCATAAGGCGGTATATAGGACAACACATGTCATAACCATCAGCCGGATGTAACGGCGTGATCCAACGGCACCCAGGAGCAATCCTTGAAGGGGTGTCTGAGAAACAACAGTTGAACAAGTGTCTTGATAAGAGCACGGAAGCTAGAACAAACATTCGGTTAGAACACCGAAGGGATTTCACTTAACAGGAAATACCCTAAATTAGCATCAGCTTGCCTAAAGGGTCTCCTATGAACGGAAGCGTGATGTCACGACTTACCAGGGAGCCTAGTAATACCTCCAACTTACGGAGTATACATGGGGTAGAAACATGTATAAGCAGCTTGCAAAGAGCATAGCTTGCAGCAATAAGGCTTAAAAGCCACCAACCAACTACGTTGTGTGAACTCAAAACAGTGGCAAAAACCCACACCATTACTAACAGGACTTGCAAGAAATATTATCCCATATGACAAGAAATCCACAACTGGACCATCAATTCAACCTCAACCTCTTGAGTGGCTTGGAGTAATGGTCAACTCAGCGTCACTGTCACTAGAGCATCAGTCTAGTATGCAGTTGACAAGCTTGAACTACCTTCATGCCTCCTGTAGCAATGATAACACAGGGGCACAAAAATCGGGATATAAATGCCAACATTGGCCTAGTCCACACTTGGACACTACGAGAAACTCGAGGGAGGGAAGACACCTCTTGTTAACCAAGATCACCAATGTGGTGAAGATGCGAACCCTTAGAAAGGCTTCCATCTACTATAACAACAAAACCTATGCATAGATATTGCCAAGAGACAACGAATACGGAAATGAGATTTCCAAACCACTACGCCACAAGAGGCCGTGGACTGTAGAAGCACATCGCTTAAGAGCATCGAAGCTCGAAGGAGTAAGTATACTCCTTATTCACCCAATCATGTGGTGAACCATTGTATAAATACTTACACGGTAAACCTTGTCATGAGACCCATGAGTGGAAACACACCCCCTCAACGAGAACTTTCACCTATCAGTGATAGAACACTCTTTAATTGGAGAACGGGACCAGAAAACCCTTGAAGCTTCTTGGGATGTTCCGGTGATGTATACGCAAAAGTAAAACCGCATAGCTAGAGCCTACGATCAATGCTCAGCACTATGAGATAGTAATTGTCACAAACAATCAATGAGTGTGCAAATTGCACACCATGGATGACCGGCGCTCAAGAGAGCTTGTAACCCGATAAACCACTTCATCTTTGGTCAACCAAGTTATTGGCAAACGATATCATGAATGAGGAAGTAATGTGAGGTGAGCTAACCTACACATGAAACCTAAATTGGAAAATAAACATCCCCACAATGGGAAGATAATAGTATCGCGGTATACTACGACAACTGTCATACATATGACTAGGAACCTCCTAGTGTTTGTACACCATAAGGAAATGATGCCAACGACAATGGCAAGGAGTAAAGGTAAGCTACCACAATAACGGAGACCGTAAAAACGACATTGTATAGTGAGTAAGAATACGGTGCGCAACAAGCGACCGCTATGAGGAAGTAGTTGGACAATGACACGAAGTATAAGTATGAGATGACAAGCAGAAATATTTCATCCTATCACATAAGTGATTTACTGCCAAGCGTTTACGCCTCTGCACTCTGTATGACTGAGTGTTTTGGTATTACACTCGCGCAGTAATGATCTAATGCGATAGCTAGGAATATGGGAAATGTAAACCGTAGTAAACCCTTCTTTCACCAACAAATGGCATAAGCCAGTCAAGCAAGCTTAGCAAACAAACCGTGCGGCCTAAGGCCAAAGAAGCACGAAGAGTGTAAGCACACTAACAATCACAAGATGTGAATTCCATTGGAATAAAGGTGAAAAAGACTGAAGAAAGTCACTTGGACCGACGCATTGAGAATGCAAGGTCATACAAGCAAAGAACACTTGTACTGAACCAGAAGAACTGGTATTATTCAGAAGCTAGTGACAACAGAGGAAGCACTGCAACTAGGTAGTGACTTAACCTCGCCCGACAACAAGTCGGAGGAACTTAGGGAATAATCGTGGGAGTACGAATAGTACGTGTAATAGATTACCAGAGAGCTGGTTACAATCTAAAACTCATTGAGTTCAAATAGCGGTAAAAGAATACCACACTGTTAGTAAACCTTATTTCCATAATAGAGGGATAAAAAGGTGATGTATAGCACATTAAGGATAACATGAAGGGTGAGTAACCCAAGTATCAGGGTCGCGCAGCAGAAGCTAGTGGGCCCTAGCTAGGAAATGTAATACACTAGTAAGTATGAAAGAATGGCTATTAATGCCTTGAAGCCTAATAGGCTAGAACTGAATTAATTATGAGTTAAATAAACTCATATAGGAATCCTCGCTGCAAAGACTAAACCATTGGTATGGTTAAGACCCTTTGACCAGAGCATATTGTATAGTATATCGTAGTGAAGCTAAACGCTTCAGATTGCCCAAATCGAGTAGTAAACCAATGTTTAATAGTAACATATGGTAGATACGTGGGCGTAATCCCTTTTAAGGGGGGTAGAGCGAAAACGCTTAATGTAAGTTTCATGAAACAAAACACAGAAACTATAATGTGCATAGCACAAATGAGAATCGAATTGATGATTGGTACTTATGTTAAATAAACATACGTATTCATTCATATTGTAACTGTGGTAATCGGGCACAAGAGATGCGAATACCATAGATGAATATACCCATCTTGTAACCCCAGTGTAAAAATATTAGTAAAGAGGAGTATAGTAACTCTTGGGGAAACGACAACCCCTGTAGCGTGTGCGCCTATCTGAAGTTAGACATGGCATTACGATGCTTGAGTCGGTATAAAACGATGTATAACCTAGAGGAAATTGAGTTCCCTAGGTGATTGTCTTGATACAATTGAGAATGAGTAGTGGACGGAGCTCCACAAGTATTGTATTCTTAAAGAAGTAGTACGGATCGTCTACGAGTAGTAGAGGAATGTAGCCCACAAGTGGTGTGTATTAGTAGTATGTTATTGGAAGTAAATTAAGGACAGCTGAATTTCATAAGTATTGTATTCCCTAGTCAGAATAGTAGAGAAGATTGATGAAATGAGCATTTAGGCATCGAATTCCGAGGAAGTATTTGGGAAGTAGATTGAGAATGGCTGATGGACTGAATTCCATCCTTTGGAGTTGTATGAAATTGTAATTACGACTAGGAAGAGTAAAAAAGTAGAAAATGAAAATGATTGAATTATCTGTTGTTTGAAACGGATGTGGGAAGTCGAACTTGATCCTGATCAGATCAAGGAAGCCGAACACAAATTGGGGTGGAAAGATAGTTCAACACTGATGCTAATCACATCAGGGTCGAATGATTCTTGAAGCTCCCCTCAAGTGGTCACAAGAATCACGCATAGGGTAGAAGCAATAAATACAAACTGGAATTTGGAGTTGTATGCTTTGGAAAATTTCTAAGTAGTAGTTGCGAAAGAATTTTCTTAGCCTGAAGATGAAGGATTTGCAAGACGCGTATGCCTGAGAAGGTAGTAGAGTATCGTATTGTATTATTCCAAGGGCAGCGGGACATAGAAGAGTCCTGTGTTTAGATGACCTGAGTGCCTACGGGATTGTAACGTGTATTGCATTGCTTTGGGGATAGCTTTGCACTGTATGTATGTATGAACCTTGTAATGTGGAACCAGATGGTTGGATGTAATGCGGATTGGAGTAATTATTGTACATTGGTAAGGCATGGAAAGTAGGAATCTTGAGTAATGGATTGAGGAGTTGTAAGGAGGAAGAATGTACGACGTCTGGCATAGACAAGTATGAATGAGCAAGCATTGTAACCCTATAACCTTGAGCAACTTTGAGGACAAAGTTCTTAAGGGGGGTAGATTGAAATACCCCAAACTTAAATATAGTGATTAAGATAATTCTAATCCTTATTTAATAGCCTAGTAATGCTTAAGTAATATTGGTAAGGAAAAATAAATCCAAAAGAAATAAAGAAACGCTTATAAAGCGAAAAATGCTAAATAAGTGTTAAATAACCATAAGAGGTGCGAGACCTCGGTTAGAGTATTATATGGATTCTTAAGGCTTAATAATGCCTAAATAATATAAGGGAACAACTCCTGAAGAAAACGGAGCCTTAAAATGGATTAAAAGCATAAACGAACCTTAAAGCGCGTTTTTCGAGGAAACCGGGAAGGGAAAACGTGACTTTAAGCGGGTCAAACAGACTCATAACAATTTTGGTCAACTAAATAGTCACTAATAAATATTAGTGGAGCTTTAAACCAATAAAATTAATTAAACGAGAAAATTCCGGAAAACGGGTTCCGGTTAGTAAAAACTGTAACAACCGGGAAGTTGTGTGGGGTGAGAATACAATTAAACAAACTTAGTGTGTCCACTTTGCAAATAAAAATTTAAAATGTGTGTGTGTGTGTCTATGGGGGCCGGCCAGCTTCCCTCTCACTCACCCCTTTATTACTTTGTAACTCACAAGAAGACAAGGAAATAAAGAAAGAAAAAAAAAGAGACTCTCTCTCCTATTCTATCCCTCTCTCACGTAACCATCCCCCCCTTCCTTCTCTATTCTCTCTATTTTCTTCTTGCTCCTGCGCAGCCATGGAGAATTAGAAGAACCCACAAAACTCTTCACTTCTCTCCTCTTTGAGTACTCAAACCTTCTCCAAATCCAATAAAAATTACACCATTGGAATCCCCTTGCAAAGGAGAACATTTTCATCCTTCAAAAATCGAAAACGACCACTTTCATTTCGGTGGGTATTCTCCATTTGAAGATTCAAGTCCACCATTAGAAGCACCTTCACCTCCTTGTCATTTTGAGGTAAAAACATTCTTGAAAACCCATCTTTTTCTAGCCTCATTTGCAAAACGAAAATTCAAAGTAAGCCTTGCTTTGCTCTTTGCATTCCAGCCGATTTTGGCTTCTCTTAAGGGCTAGGAATCTTGCTCTCTTGCTAGACAAGAACTTCATTCATTGGTGGGAAGGTAATACTCTTTCCTAAACTCTAAAACATCTAAATTCTAGGGTTAGTATAAAATGAGTACTAAGTAGTTGTGTGTATTGGTATGGGGTGATGTAGCATTGCCCATTCCTTGAGCAAAAACCGAGAAACAAGGAAGAAAGAAAGAAGGAAGAAGAGAAGGAAAGGAAAGAAAGAGAAACTAACAAGACAAGGTAAAATACTCCTACCTTGGGTTGGTTTGTGTATTGTATTGTAACAGTTTTTGAGTAGTAAAAATGAGTAATGTATTGAGTAATGAGTAGTAAGTATGTTGTAGTATAATGAGGAATGATATTATAACAGTTTTGAAGTTTTTAAATGATGTTTAAAAACTTGGGAAAACATTGGGTATAGAATGTGTATGTGCAGGAATTTTATGGTGTTGTAGTGGAGTTGAAATGTGTATAATGTGTGGTATAAACAGGTTGTGAAAATGAGCCATTGTGAGCTGAAGTAGTGTGTGAGCAAAGTAAGAATTACAGGGGAGACTATGTCAAATTTTGTGTAGGAATGAGAGGACTTAAGTGTTTAAGAAGAGGAAGTAACCTAGGTGGTAGCTAGGTGTATTTGGAGAGTTTAAAAGGAGTGTTTAGTATCTTGAAACAGATTTGGATATGAGGTTGTGAAGAGGATGGAACTAGGATATGAGTAAGGTATTTAAGATGCTAATAGTAGCACTATGCAAAGGAGTATTGGAGTATAAGAGTTGAGGGAAAAATCTGTAGCAGAGAGAAGAAAACAAAATCTGTAGCAAGAGGTATTGGATTTCATTGGAGGAATTAGGAAGAATGAGAGTACAAGACTTAGTAAAATGAATGTTGGACTTGGGTATAGATGTTGTAATGCTGCTTGAAAATGTATTGGGATGCTAGTAATGGTATTGGTAGTAGAAGTATTGGATGGGAGGATTGAGTTTTAAAAATCTGTAGCAAAAGAGAAACAAAAACTGTTGCATGTGTGAAGATGAATGAAGTGAGAAAAATTGTGTAAGTTGATTTAGAAGTGAAAAATGAATTTGATGGATGAACTTAGGTGAATTAGAGGATTTAATTAGGTTTAAACATGTAGTAAACATGTGGAAATGAGTAGGAAAAGATTGGGTGAGAATTGAGGTGAATTTGAAGCCCAAAGTAGATAATTAAAAGGGGTTCTGCAGCCGACCTACCCAGGCGACCTACCCCAGACTGGGTCGGTCGGGCTGAATTCTGTAACTCGGGTGCCCTCTGCAGCCGACCTACCCAGGCGACCTACCCAGAGTGGGTCGGTCGGCCTTTATAAAAAAAAAAATTAAATTAAAATTAATACATAGATATCTATATAAATACATATATATATATATATATACACATATATATATATAAATACATACATATATATAGATACACATATATATATAAATACATACATATATATATATACATATATATATATATAAATATAAATATACAAATATATATACATACATAATATGTGTGCATGAGTAAGGCGTTAATGCTAAAGTAAAGAAGGTAAGAAAGTTGTGAATATAAAGAATATTAAGTTATACCGAAATACGGGATAACGGGATAACGGGGTAAGTACGGGAGTAGTAATTATGTATGTATTGTAATGCTTAGTATTAATTGAATAATTTGACATGTAGTCATTGGTTCAAGAATAAGGATCGAGGAACAAGAGTGAACCAAGGGACAAGGGAACACCCGGTAAAGTAAATTCCGGTAAAAAGGTATGATTTCCTCATGCCCTGTATCCTAACTTGGTTACCCCGATTGTGTGTGCTTATGTGATCACCAACAAGATAAATGCATGAATCGGATTTAGATTGCACTTATATGTGTTTGAACTATATTGTTCTTGTTTATGCTCTTGAACATTTAGTTTGTATAATTCATGAGATGTATGAATGGAAATGAAGTGTGTGTAAGTATGAGTACTTGTGTATGTAAGTATGTATGGAAGTGATTATGGACTTCTACTAATTCCTAACAACCTAACTCCTAACATGAGTATTGAGTAAAATGGAATGAGTAGAAGCCCGATATAGTTTCGGCCACGCGTGAGGATAAGGAACCACAAGAGGTTGGAACCGAATCCTGGCTATGATCTTTTCCTTGGACCAATTCCCTTTGTATGGGTAGTATCCTGGATTAGTGGGCCACCCTAAAGCCCGGTGGTGGGAAGTAGTATTCCCTGCCTGGAGGTCATACCGACTTAACAGGAAGTAAAGTATGTATGAAGTAAGTATTGTATGTGTATTGGTCTTGACTATGTAAGTCATCGACCGGAGGTAAAAGAGTATCGAACACCGATAAACCCGGGTGCGTAATGAAGCTAACTGGACCTTGTATGTATTGGAGAATTGTATCTCCGTATTGCGTATTGAATCTGTAATGAGTATGATTGTGTACGTGTATTCTGGAAGTGGTAAGTAAGCATTGGTTGACTTGTATTGTCTTCCAAGCATGTGTTGTACTGTGCGTATGTATGTATACCTCGTGTAGTATTGTAGTATCGTGAATGGAAGCATGTATGTATGTATGTATGAATGTATGTATTGCAAATGAATTGCATGTATTCGACCATATGGTCGGCGTACCCTCGCTAGTACGCGGGGTATGCGGTTATCATATTCAGCGTAAGCTGACCCCCTCGGGGGACCATTTTTAGTGTGCAGGTACCCGGAGCGAATACGGTCAAGGTAAGAGACCGGTGGCGCGCCTAGTAATTAGAAGTACCGTTTTTGGTGGAATGGGTAGCGGATTGATTCCTAGTAAGTGTGTATGAATTGGGAGAAGTATTGTATTGATTTTGGAACCTAGTAAACTCGGTATGCGTAGTGTATTATCTTGTACGGAATCGTGGAGTGTTGTATTGAATGGAGTAATGTATCGAATGGAGTATCGTAGTATCCAGTATGTAATGAGAGTATGTATTGTATTAAGTAGTGCTCAGATATTCCGGTCCATCAGACCGATGCTGTATGTAGCAGTAGTAGCCTTGTTAGTCACGTGGGTGGACTAACGGCATTGTATCACCCGATGTATGTAAGTATGAATCCGCTGCGTGACTCGGGAAGCACGAGGAGATTGGACGGTAATGACTGAATTAATAGTAGGGGTGTTACACTACAATTCTGGTTCGAAGATTAAGGCAATGATTAGTGTTGGTAAAGATGGCTTAAACTAGCCATGGATGATTTTAGTTATGGTTTTTGCTCAAGATAGAGATCCTTTGTGGTTTTTGAACCTGGGAAGTATATATATTGTAAACAAATGGTCATGCGCACGATCGATTGAATCAAAATTTTGAGTAGGTGTAGAAATAGTATAAATAAACGGGGGAACATATATACCAATTAAATTATTTATTCAGTATTTTCAAAGTCGATTAATTTGGGAATACCAGATGCAAATTCATTGAGTCTGTTCTACTGAACTTGATTACATGCCTATTGATGTGTGAGGTGTGCTCTTCCTTCTCTCTGCTTTGTATTCCTAGTAAATTTCGAGCTTCAGGAAGAAGGATTTCAAGGACTGTTTCAAAAATAGAGAATACCACAAAACAATTAAAATATTTAACAATTAATTGTACATTATGTTATAGAGAATAACAATTAAAAGATAACAAAAAATTTTCCATTCTGTTATATAAAATACCTAACAACACGTGTATAATATTCAACAACTAAATGTTCCACAAATCAAATACCTTATAATTTTCAACCGATTACTACCCTTATTATTCCCTGATCATTAACAATGTTCATACCCCACCACCTCTCCTAATCAAACTCCCCAACCATTACAACTCATTGTTAAAACTTATCAGTTGATGCAGTAAGACCTACCACTCCCTACTTGTTGAAGAGTCAATCTTGGAGAGTAATTATACATACAACACGATCCACCACCACCACTCTTCATCAACAAATCCCCTAAACTCACTAAATTACCACCACCACCCATAATAACTGCAGTATAATATCATATTGCCTGTGCCGTTCCTTCCATTCTAGCATAGAACCATTAACCGGGGCTAGCACATACAGTAATAGTCTCACCCATGTATACAAACACAGTAGTTTAAAAAATTCTGCAATCTCTGTCAACCACAAAAAAGAGAAAGGGAGCTAATTACCTATCAGGCTCCGCTAATAATTAGCCAAATATGATTTATGCCATCAGGGTAGGGGTACGCATTAATTTCCATACTATGTTCAAATGTATATCTTCTGTGTACATGTGTCTGATAAGCTCAAACTTTGAAATAACACCATCAATTTAGCAAATGCTTGTTGAGCGAAGGCAGCAGTAATAGTAGCTCAAACCACACTCGCTTAGCTCCAAAAAAAATTACTCCCACTCAAACCTAACCGGCACAGAATATCTAGAGTAGAAAAGTTCTCCAATTTTTTTCTCTCTTAATGTAAAGACAACGAATGAAGAAAAATAAAACAAAGATGGGTGTAGAAAAGTTTGGTGTTTCAGCAACCTTACCGTGGCACCAGGGAGCTAGCGCAGCCGTCAGTGAAGCAGAGAGTGTTGGTGGCTGAGATTAATGATGTTGATTCCTTCTTCCAGTTCCCACTTTCTGAGTTTGGTTTCAACAATTAACCCTAGGTGGAAGACGGGCGTAATTTTTTTGCGGAAACGTGATAGAGCTAGCTAGAAGACGGGCGCGTAGGTAGAGAAGATGGGCGCGCAAGGCGGGAGAATTTTTTTTGCAGAAACGTGATAGAGCATGCTAGAAGACGGGCGCGCAGGTGTGGTAGAGAAGATGGGCGCGCAATACTGAAATGTGGTAGAAAAAAATTCATCGGCGCGCTCTAACAGTAGAAGGCGGACGGGCAATTTTTTTTTGTATGCTATGCCAATGAAAGATGTATCGTAAGTATAAGCCTCCCGTGTGAATATCCTAGGCCTACAGAAATATATCTGTGACTAAAGCACCTTCCATCTCATTCATAAAATTGAACTATCCCAACGGAAAATTAAGTCTGTTGGGAAAAGCTTCGTTGGTAAATGTCATTTTTTTGTAGTGATAGTATTAATATTAAGTATATGGTAACCTAAGTAAATACTTAGGGATGAGTCACGACATTGTCGGTCTCTAGAGCATGGATCTCGAACATGAATATAACCTAGATTACTTCTAGGTATGCGTGAGACCCATTGGGCAGCTAACTAATAATTATTCTCCATAAGACTAAGAGCACATCTTAAACATTATGAGAGAGAGATGGTATGAGTTGAGGTGAGGAATCCCGGTAGTTTACGAACTACTTGGTTGCGCAGTTGTGATCACTGAGGGGTTCCCGATCGGGTTCCGCTCTAGGTTTATACCCAACGAGCCCTAATTGGATCGTGGGGTCAGGTAGCTACGGCTTTTATATGGACGTCTTACGAGACATAAGAGAAATAGTCAGGGGCCTCCGGACCTCTGGCGAAATGAGCACCTTTGTGTGTACGGGAGGACTACTGTCCATGGTGAGGTTATCGGGTTGTCTTAACATGACGCCCAATGGTATTAATAAGCATGGTTGGATGGGGCCTTAAAGGCCAAATTAAATTAACTATGGAAACTGTACGCTACGGCGATTGTACATTGTACATTATACTATGGTCATTTCGATATGGATGGGGCCTTGAAGGCCAAATTAAATTAAATTATTAAAGGATGGCGTATGCTACGGCGATTGTACATTGTACATTATACTGAAATTGTTCAATACGTTCGATATACAATTGTTGTTGTGATATTTAAATAGATGTTTCGATTGGATGGATGGTTAAGTGTTATGAATGTTTGGATGGATGATTATGTATATTATACATGTATATTACAGTATTGATTATAACTGTAAAATGGTGAAGCATGAAACCAATTTAATAATAAGATGGTTAAAATGACTAAGTGACCATTAGGGTCCAGGCCCGGCATACTCAGCGTCTCATCGCTGATACTACAACCATATGCAGGTTGTTGGTTATCGCCGAACCGAAGTGCGGGAACAGGGTATTAGATGAAATACCCCAAACCTTAGTATGTTGTTTGAACATTTAAATATGGTATATTAAGACTAAAAAAGAGTCTTAGAAGCATTAGTAAGCAAATTAAACCATAGAAACACAAAATGTGCTTTAAGGTCAATAAAGAGCAAATGTGCTCTAAGCTTGGGATAAGCTTGGTTAAGACCTAATGAACTTACCAAGACCTTATTTTATACTAATGAACATATAAACCAATTATAAAAAAAAACCGCTTGAAAACAAGTTAAAACACAAAATGTGCTTTAAGGAGTCTTAAAGCACATTTTTGAAAAATTGTCCTTGTAAATGAGTTTTGAATGGCTAAATGTCCATCATTACTCTTTAATTAACATGTGTACTATATAGTATCACATTTGGAAGTCTATATCAATGGGAAATAAAAAATTTCACTTCTATGTGCCTTGTTTTTAAATGAATAACTTTAATAAGCTAGTTTGTAACATATGATGTTATAAGTAATTAAATGAGTCATCAAAGACTAAAATACCCTTGTTAAATAATAGGGGCCGGTTTTTAAGTGTGGTGACTCACCACTCTTGTAACTTGTTAAGTAAATAAAGATGACTCTTAAGTTACTATTTGCTTTAAGGTATAAATATCTTCTAAAAAGCAAAACAAACTCACTTATCTCATTCTCTCATTTCCCTTCTTCATTTCCCACGGTTCCAAGTCTTCGTCAACCTCTCTTCTTTCTCCATTCACGATTTGCAATAGTACTACACAAACTCCATCTTTGACCTCTTGTAATTCCTAGCTCACTTAACCAAATCAAAAACAACACCACCATTCTCTTCCTCTCATCAAGCTCTTCAATCCTACCTTCTCAAAACTTCAAGACCACCATTTCGGTGCCATGGAGTTCCACCATTGAAGGAGCTTGAGCTTATATTTCTACATATTATTGATCTCCTTTGCTTCTAGGTAAGGAATCTCAAAGAAAAATGATGTTTCCTCCATGTTTTTATCTTGACCGAAAATCACTCTTAATGGAGTCCTTATGTTGCTTTGTTCTAGCTTCATTCCAACCTTTCATGGACTAGGTGGAGTCCTCTCTTGATATATATTCAAACTCTCTTCAAGTTCTAAGGTAAAACAACTATCTTAATGTTTTAAACAATGTACAATCTAGGGTTTACAATGAGATGAAGCTTAAAGCTTGAATACTCATTATGTTGTTTGTATAATGTTTAGAAGTTGATAACAATCAAAGCCTTGCCAATTTAGTCAAGGAAAAAGGAAGAAGTTTGTGAGGAAAGAGGTAAATATGCTAACCTAATGTGGTTTAAAGTCTTAGGAGAAATGAGCTTGTGTTGCTTATGAACATGATTTAAGGAGCCAATGGAGAAATGACTTAGAAGAATGTCCTCAAAGGCTTAGTAAAGGCATATGTATTGTTGAGTGTATTTGCAGGTCAAAGGCAAATATATTGTGGAAATTCAGTGTTTATGATTTATGCATCTTAAGGGCCTAAGAGCCAATTTAAAGTTAAATTATGCACCATATTGTGATGTAGTGCTAAATGTGTGAAGTTTTGGGTATAAGAATGTGTTTGAAGGATTTTTAGTGTTCTTGTTGTTTGATGGTGAAAACAAGGTGTTTTGGGTTACTAATGTTCTAGGAGGGTTCATGTCAAAATTTAGGTAACAAACAAGAAGTTCTAAAGGTTTAAAATGAGTTTGGTAAGTTAGGAAATGTTTAGAATGGTTAAGTGTTGTCCTAGTGAAAGAAACAAGCATTAAGGTGTTCAAAGATGTGAAAAGGGCCTAGGCAATGTTCTAGAGGATTTTATAATGCAAATGAATGTTTTGGGATACACCAAAGTCATTTAGACTTGTGTTGAGATTTATGCAAACTTTGGTGAACTAGGAGGAAGGTAAACTTGAAAAAGGGATTTCAAGAATGACATAAGGAGTTAGTTATGGGAATAGATGCTTGAGAGATGATGTTGTAGTGGTGAGGAAACATTATTGGCATAGTGGTTATCATAGGTATGGAACACCACTTAGAAACCTAAGGAGAATATCATAAGTGTTAGGAATTTCGGTATGAAATGAGTAAGTTTTTAAGGAGATAGAAAATGAGTTTTATTGATGTTGTATGAGGGGTGAGTGTACCAAATGATGTTGGAAACATTATGAGGCTTTAGGAGAAGTTTGGTGAAATTGGTTAAGTGTTTAAAGGCTTAGAAATGAGTGTTTTGCCTTGTCCGAACATCCGTCCGGACATGGACGTTCGGACAGGCCTGTTGCGTAAAAATTTCAGAGTCTCGACTTGTGTCCGACCTTGGGAAGTCCGGACACAAGTTCGGACGTACCTGCTTCTTCTTTCATTTCGTCTCGACCCATGTCCGAACTTCCGAAGTCCACCACAAGTTCAGACGAGGCGTCTGTATTCAGTTTTGAGTCTCGACTTGTGTCCGAACTTGGGAAGTCCGGACACAAGTTCGGACAGGCCACTGTATGGACCAAAAACTTTGTTTTAAGGTAGAAAACGATGTCTAAAAATGGTGATTAGTAAGTAATGATGATATGAGGTTAATAAAGACAGTTTAGGAGTGTTATAATGACAATTAAAATGGTGAAGAGTTATAATAAGTGTAAAAAAATAAAATAAACTAGGTATGTGAAGTAACAAGTTAACAATGGACTAGTGCGTTAATTAATCGACGTTACTATGTGTTTAGGATTCTCTCAAGTGGAACCATCAAGTCGAAGCAAGGACCAAGGTATGGTTTTCTTGCAGTCTGTTGCCTACCGGTTTACACCGGCTTGTGTTGTTTTGTTTTTTCTGTGTGTTTATGACGTTAGAAGACTTAACCATGTAATGATTTACCGTTGTTCATATTATTGTGATGTTATGATGTGACTCATTTCCCTTGTGTGTGTCTAACGTGACTTACCACCTGTTGTGTATTGTTTGTTAAGTTCCACCGTGAACTTCTAACAAGTGCTAACTGGGAAGTGAGGAATCCGGTTGTCCGGTCATGCATGTAAGTTAAGAGTAGATATCTGAATCAGATTCGACTCTTATGTTGTTAAGATTTTTCTCCTTAATTTGGCGTTCGATCTCCCGCTAGCTTCCTCCAAAGCTTACCTATTCTGACTTATGATCGGTTTAGTGGGAACATGTGTTTGTGTGGTGTGTTCGGGTCACTATATCCGAACCATCTGTGACTTAAGTTACTCGTTCGAATAACAGAACGGTAATGAGTGTGTGTAACGAGCTTAACATGAGGGTGAATCATTCTCTAGGCTCTTATGTTGTTTAACCTTCTTGGTTTGTTATTGTGGAAAGAGTATCCACTGTGTATGTGATGTTGTGCTATGCAATATTGATGCTATGCCACATATTATGTTATGTTATGTTATGTTTAAAATGAATGCCATGTTATCATGACATTTAGTTGCGCGTATCCCGGTAGCCGATGGGCTGCGCGTTAACCATACCAGCCAAGGGTTGCTGACCCCCTCGGGGGTCCATATTTTTACTGCAGGATGAGGATCGAGGAAGCAGAGTGGCTGTAGGTTCTAGGCTGCAGTTGTACTTTTGGTTATTTTGGATGTTGAGCCCGGGATGCGCCTGTGCTCCCGTGGCATTATATTTTGATCCGTTGATACTACTGTGGCGGTATATTGACAGTTTACTGTGAAGGAATGTAGATAAATACTCGGTATTGTATATGATGTATTTATGGTTTAGTTCTATGCTCGGGAGTCTGATCATCAGACCGGTACACTTGTATTTATTCTGCCTTGTTAACCACGTGGGTGGTTGACGGCGTTGTAGCACCGAAGCGTTTAGTTAATGTTTAGTTGTTTATTTCCGCTGCGATTTCAATTGGTTGTGAAGTCCGTTGTAGGGGTGTTACAAAAAGTGGTATCAGAGCGAAGTATCGCTCTGATGACTAGAATACCGAGTTTAGGAATATACCGAGTTAGGAACCTAACTACAGTTACCTAAGTGAGCAGTTATGGAAAGGTTAACCACTAACCAAGTGTGGAGATACCTTGATGTCGGGAAAACGTTTCAAACCGTTGGAACCGATAAGTGTGTAAGCATAATGCTAATAATGTTCGTGTGAATTCAGATGTCAGGTAGACCGAGAGGTAGAGGCCGCGGAAGCGGTACTGGAGATACGGATGACCAGGGCGAGAATACTACGGCTCAGGTTATGGCCGAAGCTGTAGCGGCCGCCGTAGCCCAAATGGTTCCACAACTTGTAGCTGCAATTCAGCAGGGGCAACAGCCCGAAGTTCAACCACCACCACCACCCCCGACGAGAGACCAACTGGGTCAAGGCATTGGCAGATCTTAGACCCCCGTCGTTTCATGGGGAGACCGACCCACCTAAGCTGGAGGCGTACATCTCCGAGTTGGAGACCGCCTACGAGACCTTGGATGTGCCTGCTGGGGCCAAGGTCCGTCTTGCCGCTTACTACCTGAAGGGTTCGGCACAGAGTTGGTGGAAGCTTGTGAGAGAGGACCGGATGGCGGATCCTCAGTTTGGTTGGAGGGAGTACACGGCACTACTGTGAGCCAATACTACCCTGTGCATGTTCAAGAGGCCAAGCGCCTGGAGCTGGATAGTCTGAGGCAGGGGGACAAGATGTCGGTTGATGAGTACTACACTACATTCACCGGCCTTATCCACCTGTTACCGGACCTGGGATACTCGAACCGGGTGCTGGTAAACCGTTTCTACAACGGTCTCAGCCACCGTCTTCGCTATGGGATGGGGCCAGCTGAGTATACTACCTTGCAGGTAATTTGAATGAAGTGTGATATGAATAAGTGTAATCCACAAGTGAGTATTAATGTGAGTTTGTGATATGTTTTTGCGGGGCATGACTGACATCCTAAATTCAGGAGTGCTATCATGCCGCTGCTAAGGTTGAGATCACCGTCCGTCTGAGGGACGAGGAGAATGCGCACAAGCGCAAGGCCACGAGCGAGGGCCAGAGTCCGCAGGGGTATGGGGGAGGAAAGAAGAAGAAGAAACCTTATCCCCAGCCCCAGAAGAGTCAGCACCAGGGTGACAAGGGCCAAGCCCAGACCACCACAGCTGAGGAGCCATTAAAGCTCACATATGCTTATGCGGCGAAACCCCTACGCTCTTACCCACCAAAGGGTAATTATTTAATCATGTGTGACAAGTTGAAGTATATGTTGTTAAGTTATGAAAGTAAGTATTGATTGTGTACTGTAATAGCAGCTAGCACGGGATCTGGACCGGAGCGCCACTACTACTGTAAGTGGTGTAACGGAGACCACCCCGGCAAGGACTGCAAGGGAAACGACGTGCAGTGTCGTTACTGCGAGAAGTGGGGTCACCGTGACTACGAGTGTTATCAAAACCCCAACAGCAGAATCAACAAGCCCAAGGGGCAGTGGAAGGGTAAGGCCACAGCGACTATTGATGGCCCGAAGACGGCTAACCAGCCACCCACAGATCAGAGGCACACTGATTCCCAGAAGGGGAAGGGGTCGGGACCTAGCAAGGCCACCCTGCACGTGGTGGACCGTCTGAGGCGCCAGGGCCCTCTTCTAGACCAGGTACCGCCTAAATGTTGAATGAAATAAGTGATTGCATACCGCATTTCATGCATGTGTGTATTAGCGAGTCCAAGTGTATTATTATGTGAGTAAAGAGTTAAAGTATAGTGTGAAAGTCACCTAATTAGGTAACTCTAAACTTAAAGGAACCTTCAATATATGTTATCCAATCCCACCCACACCAAACCCTGAAGAAACCACCATAAACATCACCGACTTTCCAATGGAGCAATGTCAGGTTATCCAGCCAGGTATGATACTCTTAAATGGATACCTGACACCGGAAGCACAAGTCCACATCATCAGACGATGCAATGAACTTGGAGCAACACCTGGAGGTTTCTACACACCTGAATACCCGAGCGGATCAAGAATGAATTGAAGATGATGTGCATGGGTAAGGACTGGAATCCTTACACCAAGACATATCAAGAAGTGCGAGCTGAAGACGGAGCAACTGTACCGATGATACCTGAGGAGTTCCTAGCGGTCGTTAACCACGCCGTGGGAATTGCTCAGCAAGTTGAAAGGATTCAATTCCAAGTGTTAAAGCAGATTTGTGTATTGTGAACTTCTACCAGAAAGGTGGACGATTAGGTTTACACCAAGATAAGGACGAGTCACCCGAGTCTCTAAGTAAGGGAGTACCCGTGGTGTCTTGGTCCATTGGTGATACCGCAGTATTTATATATGGCGAGCAGAAGCGTGCTGATCTCGCAAAGAAGTTAGTACTAAAGTCAGGAGATGTGTTAATCATGGGTGGGCAGTCAAGGATGCTATATCATGGCATCAGAAAGATCAAACTGAATACCGCACCGTCGGCAGTGATCAATGCCACACACATGAAACCTGGACGTTTGAATTTGACCTTCAGACAGTTTTAAAGCCTTGTATAATTATGTAATGTGTTAAGCCAGTGTATGTTAAGGATGTTATGTATGTGTTAGTTATGCTAGCAGTGTAACCAACGTATGATGTAAAAAGAGTGTGTTAATGAATAAAGTGAAGTTGTTGAAGTATATCAACCGTGTTGTTACCCAATACTTATTAGTTTGCCAATGAATTAGGCTGTGCTCTCGGAACGGAGGTATACTGAGTGTCTGCAATGAGGCAGAAGCCGGCAAGAGCGGCACAATCCTCACCGGTACCTTTCCAGTCAATGGCTGTGGACGCTTCGATCTTGTTCGACTCCGGAGCCTCTCATACATTTATTTCGCTATCCCTTGCGAAGAGGCTGGGGTTAGACGGTGATGAGATGCCAGACTTCCTAGTCACTCTCCCGTCGAAAGAGCGGATCAGGTGCACCCGCTACCACCGAGATGTTGTTGTACGAATCAGAGGTGAAGAGTTTCCGATCGACTTGATAGAGTTCGACGGACTTGGTTTTGATGTGATTGTCGGGATGAACTGGTTGGAGCGGTACAAGGGCATCCTGTGTGCCGAGCATCGTCTGCTTCTTCGGAGTCCATCTGGGGTTACTATATCTTACCGCCAGAGGCCCAGGGAGCCTTCGACTCAGATCATCACCGCCATGGCTATGTGTCGTGAACTACGACGAGGGAGTGATGTATACCTCTGCTATGTCCAGGACATAGAGAGAGATCCAGAGTTTTAGTCCTGATGTGCCGGTAGTGTCGGAGTTTCCTGATGTATTTCCTAAGGAACTGCCGGGCATGCCGCCAGCACGGGAAGTAGAGTTTGAAATTGATTTGGTTCCGGGTACCGGACCAATTGCGAAGGCGCCCTATCGTATGGCTCCAGCAGAGATGACAGAGCTCAAGGAGCAGCTGAGAGACCTACTCGACAAGGGATTTATCCGCCCTAGCGTTTCACCATGGGGAGCGCCGGTCCTCTTCGTGAAGAAGAAGGACGGTAGTCTCCGCCTGTGTATTGACTATCGAGAGCTGAATGCAGTTACGGTGAAGAACCGTTACCCTTTACCACGCATCGACGATTTATTTGATCAGTTGAGGGGAGCATCAGTATTCTCCAAGATAGATCTATGATCCGGATACCATCAGATTGCCATCCGTGACAGTGATATTGAGAAGAGCGTTCAGAACTAGGTATGGACATTATGAGTTTACGGTTATGCCGTTTGGTTTATCCAATGCACCAGCGAAGTTCATGGATTTAATGAACCGCTTGTTCCAAGATCAGTTGGACAAGTCTGTGGTAGTCTTCATCGACGATATTCTTGTGTATTCGAAATCGAGAGGTGAGCATGAAAGCCACCTGAGAAATGTGTTACAAACATTGAGGAAGAATCAATTGTATGCTAAATTTTCAAAGTGAGTTTTGTCTGCTGAACCAAGTATCCTTTCTTGGTCATGTGATTTCTGAGGCCGGGATCGCTGTTGATCCGGCAAAGATTGATGCAGTGCGCACCTGGCCTAGGCCGAAGACAGTTACCGATATCAGGAGCTTCCTCGGTCTGGCAGGTTATTATAGGAGGTTTGTAAAGGACTTCTCCAGTGTCTCGAAGCCGATGACTTCCTTAATGAAGAAGGATGCACCATTCGAGTGGACAGTCGACTGTGAGAGTTCTTTCCAGAGTCTCAAGGATGCTCTGACATCTGCACCAGTCCTGACTATACCAGACGGTCCAGATGGTTTTGAGGTCTATTGCGACGCATCAGGCAGAGGTATGGGTTGTGTGTTGATGCAACACGGGAAGGTCGTAGCTTACGCCTCCCGACAGCTGAAGAAACATGAAGAGAACTACCCTACCCACGATCTAGAACTGGGTGCCATTGTCTTCGCATTGAAGATATGGCGACATTATTTGTATGGGGTAAGCGTGACAATTTATTCGGACCACAAAAGTTTAAGTACTTGTTCACTCAGAAGGAGTTGAACATGAGACAAAGAAGGTGGGTTGAGTTTCTAAACGACTACGACATTAATCTACAGTACAAAGAGGGTAAGGCAAATGTGGTAGCTGACGCATTGAGTCGCCGAGCACACTCTCTCCATTCGCTAGTCTCTCATACTAGCTTGGTTGAAGAGGTGCGGAGTGCTCAGATGACGGATCAGTATATGTTGGAGATCAGGCAGAAGCTTATTGATGGCACATTCGAGGGTCAGAAGTACGACTTCAGACTCCACGATGATGACCTGATTAGGCTTAATGGCCGACTGTGTACCGAGGAGTAGTGCTGAGTTGAAGGAGCGCATATTGAGTGAATCCCATTGTTCTACTACTTCGATTCACCCCGGAGCTTCAAAGATGTATAAGGGTATGAAAAGATATTTTGGTGGACTGGAATGAAAAAGATGTAAGTGATTATGTGTTGAGGTGTCTCACTTGCCAGAAGGTCAAGTTTGAGCACCGACGGCCTGGGGTATGGTACAGCCAATGCCAGTGCCTGAGTGGAAGTTCCATGATATTTCCATGGACTTCGTAGTAGGGCTTCCGCCTACAAGGGGAGGTCTGAATGATTTGGGTTATTGTTGACCGACTGACCAAGGTGGCTCGATTCATACCGATGAAGGACACTGGAAAGTGGCAAAACTGGCAGAACTCTTTGACAGAGAGATTGTAAGACATCATGGGGTACCGAAAACGATTGTATCTGACAGAGATACCAGATTCTTATCGAGGTATTGGAAGTCTACGCGAGAAGCACTGGGTACCGAACTGAAATTGAGTACAGCGTTTCACCCACAGACAGATGGCCAGAGTGAGCGCACCATCCAGACACTTGAGGATATGTTACGTGCATGTGCACTTGACTTTCAGACCAGCTGGATTGACAAGTT
Source organism: Limonium bicolor (assembly GCA_023374045.1). NCBI lineage: Eukaryota > Viridiplantae > Streptophyta > Magnoliopsida > Caryophyllales > Plumbaginaceae > Limonium > Limonium bicolor. The sequence goes on from CM041779.1 coordinate 306,873,294, forward strand.
ACATCTGATCGAGTTTAGCTACAACAACAGTTACCATGCTTCGATCAAGATGTCTCCTTTCCAGGCTTTGTACGGTAGACCATGCCGCACGCCATTGTGCTGGGATGAGTCGAGTGAGACGGTCATTATAGGACCAGAGTATCTTGAACAAGTTCAGGCAGAAGTTCGCCAGATCCGGGCTAACATGAAGGCAGCTCAGGATAGACAAAAGTCGTACGCAGATGTGCGCAGACGTGACCTGGAGTTCCCGTGGGCGATCAGGTATTTTTGAGAGTATCCCCCATGAAGGGAGTATTTCGTTTTGGCCAGAAAGGCAAGTTGAGCCCAAAATATGTGGGGCCTTATGTTGTGACGGAGCGGATCGGCCCGGTAGCTTACAGACTTGATCTACCCGCCGAGCTGGGCAAGGTACATGATGTATTTCATGTGTCCCAGTTGAAGAAGTATATGTCTCATCCGTCTCATGTGCTTCAGCCTGAAAGGCTAACCTTAGAGCCGACCATGCGATCAGTGGAGACTCCGGTACGGATTCTGGATACTAAGACTCGAGACACTCGCCATAAGTCTGTGAGACTGGTGAAAGTTCTTTGGTCTAACCAGGACGTTGAGGAGGCCACTTGGGAGCTGGAAGATAAGAGGAAGGCGAAGTACCCGTCATTGTTTACTTCTTAGTGTATGTGTATAGGGTACGGGGCGTACCCCTTTTAAGGGGGGTAGAGCCGTTTCGGTTATGTATGTACGACGTGTATTTAAATACATCGTCTATGTTATAATGTTGTATATGTTGTATATTTGTATGGACCTTGTGTCCAATGTTATGTAAGTATGTTGTTAATATTGTTATGGAAGTATTGTTTATGTATTCCCGTGTTCTAATATTTAGGATATGTGGAAGTGAACTTTAGGGACAAAGTTCTTTAAGGGGGGTAGATTGAAATACCCCAAACCTTAGTATGTTGTTTAAACATTTAAATATGGTATATTAAGACTAAAAAGAGTCTTAGAAGCATTAGTAAGCAAATTAAACCATAGAAAACACAAAATGTGCTTTAAGGTCAATAAAGAGCCAAAATGTGCTCTAAGCTTGGATAAGCTTGGTTAAGACCTAATGAACTTACCAAGACCTTATTTATATACTAATGAACATATTAAACCAATTAGCAAAGAAACCAAGCTTGAAAACAAGTTAAAACACAAAATGTGCTTTAAGGAGTCTTAAAGCACATTTTTGAAAAATTACCTTGTAAATGAGTTTTAAATGGCTAAATGTCCATCATTACTCTTTAATTAACATGTGTACTATATAGTATCACATTTGGAAGTCTATATCAATGGGAAATCAAAATTTCACTTCTATGTGCCTTGTTTTATGAATAGTAACTTTAATAAGCTAGTTTGTAACATATGTTTATAAGTAATTAAATGAGTCATATAAGACTAAAATACCCTTGCTATAATAATAGGGGCCGGTTTTTAAGTGTGGTGACTCACCACTCTTATAACTTGTTAAGTAAATAAAGATGACTCTTAAGTTACTATTTGCTTTAAGGTATAAATATCTTCTAAAAAGCAAAACAAACTCACTTATCTCATTCTCTCATTTCCCTTCTTCATTTCCACGGTTCCAAGTCTTCTTCAACCTCTCTTCTTTCTTCCATTCACGATTTGCAATAGTACTACACAAACTCCATCTTTGACCTCTTGTAATTCCTAGCTCACTTAACCAAATAAAACAAACACCACCATTCTCTTCCTCTCATCAAGCTCTTCATTCCTACCTTCTCAAAACTTCAAGACCACCATTTCGGTGCCATGGAGTTCCACCATTGAAGGAGCTTGAGCTTATATTTCTACATATTATTGATCTCCTTTGCTTCTAGGTAAGGAATCTCAAAGAAAAATGATGTTTCCTCCATGTTTTTATCTTGACCGAAAATCACTCTTAATGGAGTCCTTATGTTGCTTTGTTCTAGCTTCATTCCAACCTTTCATGGACTAGGTGGAGTCCTCTCTTGATATATATTCAAACTCTCTTCAAGTTCTAAGGTAAAACAACTATCTTAATGTTTTTAAAACAATGTACAATCTAGGGTTTACAATGAGATGAAGCTTAAAGCTTGAATACTCATTATGTTGTTTGTATAATGTTTAGAAGTTGATAAACAATCAAAAGCCTTGCCAATTTAGTCAAGGAAACAAGGAAGAAGTTTGTGAGGAAAAGAGGTAAATATGCTAACCTAATAATGTGGTTTAAAGTCTTAGGAGAAATGAGCTTGTGTTGCTTATGAACATGATTTAAGGAGCCAATGGAGAATGATTTAGAAGAATGTCCTCAAAGGCTTAGTAAAAGGCATATGTATTGTTGAGTGTATTTGCAGGTCAAAGGCAAATATATTGTGGAAATTCAGTGTTTATGATTTATGCATCTTAAGGGCCTAAGTGCCATGCAATTTAAATTATGCACCATATTGTGATGTAGTGCTAAATGTGTGAAGTTTTGGGTATAAGAATGTGTTTGAAGGATTTTTAGTGTTCTTGGTTGTTTGATGGTGAAAACAAGGTGTTTTGGTTACTAATGTTCTAGGAGGGTTCATGTCAAAATTTAGGTAACAAACAAGAAGTTCTAAAGGTTTAAAATGAGTTTGGTAAGTTAGGAAATGTTTAGAATGGTTAAGTGTTGTCCTAGTGAAAGAAACAAGCATTAAGGTGTTCAAAGATGTGAAAAGGGCCTAGGCAATGTTCTAGAGGATTTTATAATGCAAAGGAATGTTTTGGGATACACCAAAGTCATTTAGACTTGTGTTGAGATTTATGCAAACTTTGGTGAACTAGGAGGAAGGGTAAACTTGAAAAAGGGATTTCAAGAATGACATAAGGAGTTAGTTATGGAAATGCTTGAGAGATGATGTTGTAGTGGTGAGGAAACATTATTGGCATAGTGGTTATCATAGGTATGGAACACCACTTAGAAACCTAAGGAGAATATCATAAGTGTTAGGAATTTCGGTATGAAATGAGTAAGTGTTTAAGGAGATAGAAAATGAGTTTTATTTGATGTTGTATGAGGGTGTGAGTGTACCAAATGATGTTAGGAAACATTATGAGGCTTTAGGAGAAGTTTGTGAAATTGGTTAAGTGTTTTAAAGGCTTAGAAAATGAGTGTTTTGCCTTGTCCGAACATCCGTCCGGACATGGACGTTCGGACAGGCCTGTTGCGTAAAAAATTTCAGAGTCTCGACTTGTGTCCGACCTTGGGAAGTCCGGACACAAGTTCGGACGTACCTGCTTCTTCTTTCAATTTCATCTCGACCCATGTCCGAACTTCCGAAGTCCGGACACAAGTTCGGACAGGCGTCTGTATTCAGTTTTGAGTCTCGACTTGTGTCCGAACTTGGGAAGTCCGGACACAAGTCCGGACAGGCCACTGTATGGACCAAAAACTTTGTTTTAAGGTAGAAAACGATGTCTAAAAGTGGTGATTAGTAAGTAATGATGATATGAGGTTAATAAAGACAGGTTACGAGTGTTATAATGACAATTAAAATGGTGAAGAGTTATAATAAGTGTAAAAAAAAATAAAATAAACTAGGTATGTGAAGTAACAAGTTAACAATGGACTAGTGCGTTAATTAACCGACGTTACTAATGTGTTTAGGATTCTCTCAAGGTAGAAACCAGTCGAAGCATGGACCAAGGTATGGTTTTCTTGCAGTCTGTTGCCTACCGGTTTACACCGGCTTGTGTGTTGTTTGTTTTTCTGTGTGTTTATGACGTTAGAAGACTTAACCATGTAATGAGTTTACCGTTGTTCATATTATTGTGATGTTATGATGTGACTCATTTCCCTTGTGTGTGTCTAACGTGACTTACCACCTGTTGTGTATTGTTTGTTAAGTTCCACCGTGAACTTCTAACAAGTGCTAACTGGGAAGTGAGGAATCCGGTTGTCCGGTCATGCATGTAAGTTAAGAGTAGATATCTGAATCAGATTCGACTCTTATGTTGTTAAGATTGTTCTCCTTATTTGGCGTTCGATCTCCCGCTAGCTTCCTCCAAAGCTTACCTATTCTGACTTATGATCGGTTTAGTGGGAACATGTGTTTGTGTGGTGTGTTCGGGTCACTATATCCGAACCATCTGTGACTTAAGTTACTCGTTCGAATAACAGAACGGTAATGAGTGTGTGTAACGAGCTTAACATGAGGGTGAATCATTCTCTAGGCTCTTATGTTGTTTAACCTTCTTGGTTTGTTATTGTGGAAAGAGTATCCACTGTGTATGTGATGTTGTGCTATGCAATATTGATGCTATGCCACATATTATGTTATGTTATGTTATGTTTAAAATGAATGCCATGTTATCATGACATTTAGTTGCGCGTATCCCGGTAGCCGATGGGCTGCGCGTTAACCATACCAGCCAAGGGTTGCTGACCCCCTCGGGGGTCCATATTTTTACTGCAGGATGAGGATCGAGGAAGAAGTGGCTGTAGTTCTAGGCTGCAGTTGTACTTTTGGTTATTTTGGATGTTGAGCCCGGGATGCGCCTGTGCTCCCGTGGCATTATATTTTGATCCGTTGATACTACTGTGGCGGTATATTGACAGTTTACTGTGAAGGAATGTAGATAAATACTCGGTATTGTATATGATGTATTTATGGTTTAGTTCTATGCTCGGGAGTCTGATCATCAGACCGGTACACTTGTACTTATTCTGCCTTGTTAACCACGTGGGTGGTTGACGGCGTTGTAGCACCGAAGCGTTTAGTTAATGTTTAGTTGTTTATTTCCGCTGCGATTTCAATTGGTTGTGAAGTCCGTTGTAGGGGTGTTACATTAGAGTTTATTTTAATTACCGCACATGGAGTTGTATTATGGTACGGTTATGTATATTCAGGTTTGGGTAGACGCTCACTTGTCGACGTTTATGGTTTTATGGACTTAGTATGATGTATAGAAGTTTTCTCGTTATCACGACGGTTAGTAGTTTGTTTATGTTGGAAGTTGGATATAGTTTGGCTTCGTTGCTCGCTTGGGCGAGTAATGGCCGGTGACACCCGGTGAGTATTGTTTTATTATTTATTCCGCTGTAAGACGTTTTATTTATTGCTACGTGAGAGATTATTACGTGATTATGGAGAGGGGTGTTACAAAAGTGGTATGATGATGAGAAAATAGGTTAAGACAGTGAGCTTAGACTTTGACTTATTGGAAATTACAGGAAACGTTTGTGAGGTACAAGACGATTCGTCTTAAGAGATATTGTGTCTAGTAACGTAAATTGCGTGATATATTAGCCGTTAAGGCAATTCAATATCTATTGGTTGTGTACGGTAAATTACCGAGTATTTATGTGACATACTGTACTACAGATGTCTGGGGGAACTAGAGGGCGTGGTACTGGTAGAGGTGGGCGGTGACCCCGTCATTCCAGGAGTTGCGGAGACGATTGCTGCTGTTCTTGCCGAGCTTGGTACTCAGATAGGAGGAGCACCAGCCCACCCGCCACAGCCCAGGGAAACGAACTGGCTGAAGTCAGTTGGCGAGACCCGACCACCTACATATTCTGGGGAGCCAGACCCCGTAGCCTTGGAGTGATTCATAGTTGAACATGAGAAGGCCTATGAGGCTTTACAAGTACCTGCCAACCAGAAGGTTGTCATTGCTGCTTTCCATTTGAAGGATGCAGCCAGCACTTGGTGGAGGTTGGTCAAGGACCATCACCTGGCTACGCCCAACTTTTCGCGGGCTGCCTTTGTAGAGTTACTGAGGGGGAAGTACTACCCAGCTCATCTCAAGCAAAAGAAGCACCATGAGTTCGAGACATTATCTCAGGGAGGTCTGACCGTGGATGAGTACTATGCTCGATTCATTGGTCTGCTGGACTTCATCCCCGATGTTGATTACTCAGAGACCGTTAAGGTCGAGAAGTTCCGGGGGGATTGTTTTTTCGCATCCAGATGGCGATGGGTGCTACCCACTACACTACCATTCAGGTATTAACATGAAAGCCACAAATTCTTTACTTACTACGTTACCGATTAACTTTGTGAGAGCTTACCAATGAGTTTCCAGGAGTGTTACGACGCTGCCTCGAGGACGGAGCTAATGCTCCAGACTCGGGAAGAGACTCTCGGGGCTAAGAAGAGAAAGAACCCTGAGGGAGAGTCTGAGGGTGGAGGAGCATCTCCAGGCGATGGCCAGAAGAAGGGAAAGTAAGGACTTAACCCATTCTAAATTGTTACCATATTAAATACCTTATGAATGCTGACCCGAAACCTTAAACAGGAAATTCTTTCAGAAGAAAGGGCAGCAGAGTCACCAGGGAGTAAAGGGGAAAGAGCCCGTCCTTCGGTTGACCGGCCCAACTATAGATGCTCAGCCTCTGAGATCTGCACCTCCTAAGGGTGAGAACACCTACCTCTTAAATTAATTGTAACCTTATCCTTTACATCATCAAGATATTAACTTAAACTAAATGCTACCATCAGGCACCGGACAGCCCCAGCGCCATTTCTATTGTAAGCGTTGTGGGAAGGACCATCCTGGGGTCGACTGCGAAGGCCGCAAAGTTGTGTGTTGGTGCTGCAAGAAAGAGGGCCACAGGGAATTCGAGTGCTGGATGAACCCTGAGAGTCGTAACTACAGCCACCAAGGAATACTCAGAAGACCTTAGTTGGAGGATCTGGAGTACCACGAGGCGGTCAGGATGGCCAGACATCTACTGATGCTGGAGCCCAGAGAGGCAAGGGAGTAGATAGGGCATGAGTACCCTGAACTCCGTGAGACCGCTGGTGGAAGACTTTTACTTACTATGTTATGTACTTACCTTAGATGTTAGACAGAGCTATGTTATAAGTATGTGGGAGTGTGTCATTGACCACTTGCCTTTTGTGTATGACTTTTGAGACTAGTTTTGTGGACTTGATACGAGTACCCTTGGAACCTTGACGGAATATTTATATATGAACAGGATGTTAATGCTTACATTATCATGCAGCCATACTCGACGACGCAGAGTCAATGAGACCGGTGATTACTGAACCAGGATTTCCACCTGCATGGCGCACTTGCTATTGCAAGCGCTATGCCAATTAAACCACTGAAATTTCCATATGCCTTGCGCACTTGACAGAGCAAGTGCAGCAACAACAATAGCAATTGCAAATGCAACCGCAACTACTACTTTTTAGTTTTTATTATATATATATAAAAAAAAAATTATTTTCATATTTTTCATACAAACCTTGAGGTTAGAGACCTATGCAACTATGAAAGGACCGTTAGTCCAACCACTGCAACTGGGGAAACTATACAGCCACTGTGATTGTAACCACACCAGTTTAAACGTTCGAGGAAGTTTCAGACAGGGCTTATTATCCAAACACCATCAGTGTATACCCGCATTTAATGCTAATCACTACCAGTGATGAATGTTTAGTCCTTATGGACAAGCATACCCTTTGTAGATGCACCA